>JAVCKV010210461.1:0-132883 GCA_032274145.1 Herpochondria borealis | reverse complement strand
TCATCGAAGATGACCATTACTATATCTTCATGCTCTTCGATATAGAGTCGGATTTCTTCCATCTTTCCTGAACCTACAAAAGTTCTGGCGTTAGGATGCTTTAGTTTTTGAGTAAATTGTTTTACTGTATTCGCTCCAGCTGTCATCGCCAAGAACTCTAATTCATCGAGATGCTCTTGAGCTTCTTCTTTCTTTTGTCCATCCATTATGACGCTCACAAGGACGGCATTTTCTACACCTTTTCGTATTCCTTTCTTCTTCGTTTTACCAACCTGCCAGATGTCACTCATATATATGTTTTATTGAATTGGATGTAAAGATAAGGAAATGGGAGTTAATAGGGATTGGTGTTTCGAAACTGGGTGTATGACAAAATGCATATTAAGCTGCAATTTTAATTAAATCATTGACAATAGACCATTTGTTGCTTTTTTGGTAGCATCTGAGATTGGCAATTGCATTCGCGCCTTTGATTGACCATTTTTGTCCTGATAGTTTCATTCGCTGTTGGGTCACATTTCGATGAGCTGCCTCCATTGGCCCTGAACCTATCAATAATCCACTATCTCTAAATGTCTTATACTGCATTCGATCTTCGTGTTCTACATAATACCTAATTACCTTTATCTTTGATTCCTTGGCTGATGTGTTTATTGATCTTGTTTTTCTAATATTTAGTATTACATCTTCGACTCTATCTTTCATCAGTAGTTCTTTTTGGATTGTCATCCATTCTTTTCGCTTTATCTGATCACTAAATTGAATTTTAGCAAATGCTTCTAATTTCTCAACTGCATGGTAATAATCAAGTATCTGTACCGATCCCGGGTAATTATCTTCTACCCAATTCCATATCCATTTCGCTCCATCAGCTATAAATACTTTTGGTGTTTTTATTAGAGCGGTATGCCGTTCTAGTTTTGGTAAGAACTTATCAATACCTCCAAGATGACTGACATAAACTGTATTCACTATTTCATTTCTATTTTTCTGAATGTTGATATTTTCTCTATCATAGAATATTCGTGCTAATTTATTCTCTTTCCAGCCATCATCACGTGTATATAACATACAACCGTCCATCATCACATAGCAGGTATCATCTTTTCTAGGCGGGCTTAATTGAGGAATAAAATCTATTTGATTAGCCGTAATGATAGGATCGATTTGATTACCATACCATTGACTAACTCTTTGACACTGTTTTGCACTAAGCGTTATATTCAATAACTCTTTAAGTAAACCCGATGCTTCGCTAAATACCACATTCTGAGACAATAAGCATGTCATTGATTGCATATAAGTCGTAATCTTAAACGCACTATGCTGCAACATATGGCTCTTACTCAGACCTACTCTTCCAAATATTGTCAGTACCGTTTTTTTTTATTCCTATCCTTTGATGGTTTTCCTCTGCTGTTTTCCAATATTAACTTTCCAATTCGCAACGTACGATCAAAAAGCGTTTTCTCATATTCAAACGCATCTGTAATCTTTGGTTCTACATCCAGCCACGCATCTATCTCTTGCTCGACTGATCTCAGGATGGAAGCTCTTATTTCTTGCTTATCCATGCCTAGTAGTTTAGTGTATAAATTCAATTTAAACTCAAGTGGTGACACAATTTAATCATTTTTCTGCATTTTGTCATACACCCGTTCTTATCCCACATAACGTCCCTTGATAAGAGGAGGAGAGACGAAGGAGCTCTTCCTTCTTAGCACCCATGAAGAAGTAGTAACTTGAGTACACACAAAATACTACAGTTATGAGCACACAAGTTAGCACCAGTACACCAAAGTTATTCATTGGATTGGACATTCACAAGAAGAGTTGGAAATTTCATTTTACGACAGACCTATTTTCTGGTTCTGGGCATACTTTTCCTCCTAAAAGTGATTTAGTATATAATTACGTATTGAAGAATTACCCAGGATATGAGGTAAGTGTTGCATACGAAGTTGGTTGTTGTGGTTATAAACCTGCCAGAGACTTCATCTCGTTTGGTTGGGACACCTTTGTGGTTAATCCCGCAGATATTCCTAGGCCTTCTAAGATCAAGTTCATGAAGACAGATAAGATTGATGCTAAGAATATTGCAAGGCAATTGAAAGCTGGTAATCTTAAAAAAATAACTATTCCTGATCTCGATAGAGAAAGTCTTAGAGCGCTTACTAGGCAAAGAACAGCTTTGGTGCGAGATTACCGAAGAATCAAGACTAGGATAAAATCCTTACTACTCTATTTACAGATTGATATTCCTGAAGGTATGGATTCTCCTAAGTGGTTTCTTAAGTTTTTGGCATGGCTTGATGCGCTCGATTTAGTTTATCCCAGTAGCAATCAAACGCTCAAAAGTATGCTGAGTCATTATCGATTTATTGATCTTGAACTTAAAAGCCTTTCAAATCAAATTAGGCTTTACTGTAAACAAAACCATAAAAAAGATTACATGCTTTTAAGGTCTGTTCCAGGTATTGCAGGATTAACCGCTAGTTATATTCTAGCGGAGATTGGTGATAATAAGACGATTTACTTCATTTAAGAAATTTGCTTCTTATGTTGGTTTTATACCAAGCATGCAACAAAGTGGGGAGCGAATTTATACAGGAGGAGCTACTCCGAGAGCAAATAAGCATGTAAGAAATATGATAATAGAAGCATCATGGATAGCGGTAAGAACAGACCCTGTCATGCAGAATTATTACAGAAGCCATGCCGGCAAAAATAGCAAAGCTGTCATTTTTAAAGTGGGTAGAAAATTACTCTCTAAAGTAATGGCAGTTATAAAAACTGAAATACCGTACTCGATCGGAGTACTTAATTAATATTGGTGCAACCAACGCATAACTTTTAGTAAAGCCAACAAAACATGTGATGTATCTATATACAATTCATAGCGTGTTGCTTTACTTTATTTATCGATCTAATTGATGCTTGTGGACACCAAATATAAGTGTACCACATCACCTGTCCCGATTATCGGGATAGGATGCCGTACCGATAATAACACCGAAAAATTAAAGACCTTTTTCTGTGAAGGCCTTTCCTTTTTCTCAACTTTCCGTAAAAATGAAATAATTAAAAATAAATAGTGTTAAAGTTTTTACTTTTCATAGGATCTAATGTTACCTGGAGTTTCCCTTTTTCTATTTCACCTGTTTCGTGATTGAAAGTTACAAGTTCTTTATCTAATTTGTAATCATCATCTTTTTCTAATAGAAGAGCCACATAATCACCACAACCATTAGAAGCTACTAAGCATGACTTATATGTTTCTGGATGTCTATTGGAATATGAGTTCTCTATCGAAAACTCATCTATAGACAACCAAGAATATTCTTCCTCCAAATCACCTTCCTTAAAAGTTAATTTACTCATTAAATATATGTCTTTAAATTTCGGTGGGAATATGATGTTCAACTTTTTCTCAGTCTTTGATATTCTGTTTCTAAATAGTTTGAATCTCCTAAATTCAGGATCATGATTTTCTAATCGTGCTTTTTTCTTGTGATAGAAATTATCTTCTTCAATAAGTATCTTGTTATCAGATGGATTGTTATGTTCATTTGAAACTGTTACTTTCTTGTTCGAAAATATAGACATTGGGTATGCTGTTTTTAATTCTATCGGCCCCATACCCAATTGACTTATTGAATCTGCAAGTCTTTTCGAAAATATTATTTTACGATTTATTGTGTAGATGTCGAGATTCGATTTAACGTCAATTCTTTTTGGATAGAAATTGATTAGATCTGAAACTGATTCTGAATACTCTTTTGAAGATTCTATCAGAAGTTCATTGAAATTACGTCTCATTCCTTTTAGAGATCTTTTGTAACTTCTTATAGAAAATCTTTTAAAGTAAAACTCGAATTCATGCTTATCATCACATTGACTGACTAATGTATTGTCCTCAAATACTAAAAAGAAGTAGCTTTCATTTATTGATAGCTTCTTTGTATTTAATATCGCTTTATGTTCTATGAAATTTGGGATATCAAAACTCTTTAAATGTCTCAGTAGAGTTTCACTTATTAGCAAGCATGGAAATGACTGTGTCCTTGTTTTGATTATGTTGTAAATGCGATCTTTACCTTCCTGTAAATTGCTTTGATTGAACTCGATAGTCTTTGGATTCAATGTCTCTTTAAGTGATCTTAAATCATCAACTGGATCAAATGATGTGATTAATCCGTATTTGTCAAGATTGCTAGGGATTGCAAAAAAGAAATTTTCAGGACTAGGAATTGTTTCTTTAAGTATAATATCAATTGATATTTTATCAAGATTTGGTTTAATAATTCTCTTGTAAATCTCTATGTAAGTATTGTGGCTCCATTGTTTATAGTTCTCCGTGAAGTTGTTTAACGAACAGTTTTCAATTCCAACAGGTTGAGGTGGATATGGTCTTTTGGGAATTATGTATTGTGATTTATTCTCAAGAAATGAATCTTTGATCTGAACATGTGATTCATCAATTTTATAATGTTTTTCGAATTCATTTATAAACTCTTCATCTCTTGGCAAATTGGGATTTCTGGCTAAATTATTCCAATTTAATCTAATTTTGTATTTTGTTATAAATTCAGATGTTATCTCAACACTTGGGTTTTCAGATAGTAAATGCCAAGTAAATTTATTCTCGTATTTACTAATTGCTTCAGCATCCCAGTTGACAAGTGGGTTAGCACTTAACATTCTCCAATCCAGTACATATTTGTACCGCTCAATCAACTCGAGATTAAGTGGATGAAATCGTGAAACATATTTTACTAATACTTCCCAATAGTGATATTTAAATTCTTCGAATGTCATTTCTATTTTCTAATTCCAGGTAACGTCCCAGTGACATGCGGCGTGCTGACGAAGGAAGCATGATCGTCATGTCACATGTTATAGCCTTTTCCTTTAAGTCAGTTTGAGTTTATCAAAAAGTACTTTGTTCCTTTGTTTTGCATCTTTAACAATCTTTTTAAAAGGTAATACTTCAATGTAAGCCCTAGAGGTTTTGGTTTCGTAAAACCTAAAATAACCCAGTCCATCAGGAGTACGTTCAAAAGATTCAAACTCAAGTATACCTTCTAAAGTTGAGGTTAGATCTGCGACAATATAGCAATAGAATGGTGTCCTAATACCCGCTTCAATCTTTTTTCCTTTGAGTTTTACTTTCCCTTTTACAATCTCTTCAATGTAAGTTCTAACCTGCTTAACTGGATCTTTTTTATAGCTACCATGTGAATAATCATCTCTCTCTGGCTTTTTAAATTCTACGATTGTAAAAGATTCGAATGGATGTTTATCTTCAGAATATAGAGTCGCATTTTCGTAAAGCTCTTCTTTCTTAATTACTAAATCCATTCTTTTTTTAGATGTTGATCCTAACTCTTTAACTTGGGTAAATAACTTATCCGAAGCTAAAAGAGAGTTATAAGTAAGCCTTTCATCTAGTAACCATAAATTTTGTTTTTCATGTAGTATTGTTTTACCTCTCTCTCTAATTGGAAAGAAAAGGCTATGTATTATATCTTCCGCTTCAAACTTGTCTTCTTCATTAAGCTCAATTAACCGATCTAAAAGATCTATAACAGCTCTTCTATGAACCACATATCGAGCTAAATCAGCTTGTCCAATTTCATTAAATTGTGAAAGAAAATCAGAATATAAAAGCTGGTAATCTTCCAAATTAGTGATATCTTTTGATGGATCAATGAGCTCTAATCCTTTTGCCTTAACCTCGACTCGCCAATCACTTTCGATTTCATATAATTTTAGATCTAATTCATGTTTTGATAGTCCTGATGGTAATTTTTCTATAATATCTCTGTTATGATTTAGTATAGCCACATAATTTGGATATTCTTCTTCAATAATAGGCTTATAGATTTCCATTTTTTGCTCTCTTATTTCCTTAAGAAACGTCTGTAATACTTTTTCAATGGAAAGTATTACTTCCTTCCTTATTTTGGCCAAGGACAACCCTAGTTGATTATCCTCTTCATCTTCATCTATTGTGAAATTGAAACTCGTCCGCGATTCATTTACGTTTTCATCCAAATATTTAGAAACTACAAACACCTGGAAGTAAAACGGTTCGGCTGCAGTATCATCAGATACCTTTTTATTGAAATCGTTTAGATATTTTATTAATCCTTCATTACGAACAATTCTTTGATGAGCACAATAGTGTATTTTATGGCTCTGTGCTTTATAAGATTTAGAGATAAATATCTTAAATTCTATCCCGTCTAATCGAAATTCATCTTTAAGGATTTTCTTTTCAAATTCTCTTTGATATAGATTAGATAAATTTACCTCAACATCATTTTGATTAGAAATAATGATGTTGGGTTGAAGACCTTGAATATAGTAGAGTTGAAAATGAGAAATAATTTGACGTCCAATTTCAATTAATTCTTTAGGTATATAATTCTGATACTTCTCCTCAGTTCTAGAAAGTTCTACTGAAGATCCTGTTTTGGTAGCGGTAGAATCAATATTATCCTCATATTTATCGAAGCCTTTCTTAGTTCGTCCATATTCAAATTTCCTTTCCTTTATACCTTCTGGAGTTAAGTATCTGCTATTTACAATCAATTTTGAATAAGCTTTCAAACAAATTAATCGCCCTACACCTTTACCTCCAATAGCCAATTTCTTTTCAGAGTCAAACTCGGCAAAGGATTTAATATTATCATCATTAAGACCAATACCATTATCTTCAACAATGAATGAATTGATTGGGTACTCTTCAATATTAGGTGATCTTTTTAGTAATTCTACCAATCCATTTCGAATTGCCAGTATTTGGATTTCTCCATCACCACTCCCTTGCTCTTCAATGGCGTGAATAGAATTACTTACAACTTCAAACAATGGATATAGTGCCTTTCTTGTCGGCAGATTCAATTTATTTACTCTTGATCTTAAATTTGTTGAATTTTGTAATATCATGTTTTCTTTTCTAATTGGCTATAACGCCCTATAAACGTACCCGTTATTTATAAAAGGTACGCTTTTCAACAACAAACAAATCCACAACAAAATAAACCCAACTCTCTTGTAATCAATTAGATAAAACTAATAAACCACCTCTCTATCCGTTTATACACGGGTACTATCTGAATATATCTGAATATATTTGGTTATCATTTATTGTGATATTATTTGTAATTGAACGTAAAATAGTATCTATTTTTTGATTGACTATCATAAATCTATAATTTCTTCTCAGCAACTACTCTGCCCTCCTATGAACCTTTTTATATGATACGGTTTGCATCTAAATAGCTTTTGCGCCTACCAGAAATCCTTGATTAAATAAATATAAATGATCGTCCAAAAATCAACTCTATAGAAAACATACGATCACAATAACAACCTTAACTATAATTCTACAATTACATATTAAACTTTTTCATATATTTACAAGTGGAAACGATAGTGCCACATTCCCACCCTTACATCTAGCGGAGAGAATGAAAATCTAAATCTTCCAATAAAACGGGCAGACAATCTGTTCATAAATAGAAAACTACACATCATGTCTCATTCACTTTCTCCGGAACAAAAAGTAGCGGTTGAGGCCATAATCGGCCAAACAAGTTCTAATATAAAGTACTTTGATCTTAATACTGCGTTCCATTCGGTGTTCCATGTCATCTTAGAATCTATTAATGATCAGAAAAAGATATTAATCCACCTTCCATCTGACAAGGCGCTCTCTAAGGATATAGTAACATTAATCAATCATTATGGTCTAGAAGGCTTATCGATTAATCTTGACAGAACAAATGTTATTCCTGAGGCAGACTTAGTAACGTTAAGGTCTGTTGTGAAAAAAGATCCAGATACAAAGCCAATAATAGAAAACACATTCGCTAAAGAAAACCTAAAAGCAGCGCTCTTAAAAACAATACATTATTACAATGCGCTAGACACTAGCATACTGAATAATAATACGTTCAGGAATTTTGCAGCGTCTACAATAGTAAAGGGAAATCAGGAAAAATCTATACTCAGTTTAAACCATCGCAATGATGAGTTATTACTTGAGCTTACTGCACAAGAATTCTATAAAATAAAAAGAGAAGTAAATAATGGTTCTGAAACTTACCAAAGAGAATTTGATCTCTTCGACCAAATAAATATTATCAGTGATGAGGTTTGGGCGTTTGACCAAGACAAAATTGAAGAAACAAGAAAAAACCTAGAAATACTTAACTCAGAAAGTAAGGAATTAGTCAAGTCATATAATGCTACCTGTACCGCTCTTGAGCAGGATGCGGCTAGTCATATAACCAATAACATTTCTCAATTACTCACAACCATAAATACACATCAACAAGAATGCACTTCGCATCATATTAACGAAACATATAAAAAACCAACATCAGAAAATAAATTCTCCTTATTTGGTAAAAAAGAAAAAGGAAGCTCTAATGCCGTTTATGTTTCTTCATTTGATGCGGTATCTAAACTAGTAAGTGAAATTTCTTCTGATTGGTACGAGGACCTGCCTGCTCCGCAAACTGAAGAAATCACGTATAGTTATATTTCTAAATTCTTGTCTGAGTGTTTGGAAAATGCTCCAGTCTACACAAAAAAAATAAACCTGTCTCTTTCCAATTCCATCCACAGAATAAATAGGATTAACACTTCTTCGGATGCCGTAATTTCATTAGACAAAAAACTTAACGATTTAATCTCTAAAATAGAAAAACTGGATATTATCCAACATGAGTTTAACACCAATACGATTAGCTTCACGAAGCAAATACAGATGAGTAAAAACATATCTGAAGTACTCGATCAATGTTGTAATCTTATTGGTAAAGAATCATCGTATACAAAATGGAAAACCCAAGAAAAATCAAATGGGAAAATAACTAACCTATTAATCTCTGAGCTTAAATCTATCCCTCAAAATCAATGGGATGCTCAATTTGACTTATGGTATAATGAGCAAATTAAGACATCAGTTATTTCAGATTTAACCATCGACCAAAGCAGAATTGAACACTTAAGATTGATCAATAAAAGTGTCATAGAAAGTGAAATCGCAGCGACAACAAACAAGCTCCAACTCGTTAGAATAAATGCGGCAACTAAATTAAAATCTACTTCGAAGGAGCTTTACAGTACGCTATTTAAAAAGAAATCTCTAAGCACTAATTCTTGGAATGACATAGCATTTACTGCTCGTCCGTTCTTGCAAGACTTCTTCCCAATTCATACAAATTCTGATCTTAGTGAGATCGCAGAATATGATGTTGTGATAAGCTTCAATCGAAGACCAGAAAATGAGACGGACACTGCACCGGTTCATTACATATCCCCTATTATCCCCGAAGACATTGAGGAAATGAGTGAATCAAATGATTTATTTTTATACTTAAATGACTATAATTATAACGCTCCATTGGCAGAACTCTCTAATTCTGAAAAACTAAAGGCTTCAAAGAAGCTAGCCAAATTTATATTATCATTAAATCAACAAGTTAAAATATACCAACTAAAAACTGGAAATATAATATCACTCCTTCCCTCAAATGATGATGCGCAGTTCGAGACTAAGATGGACCAATATGGAATCAAATCAATCGAAACATCAGGAGCTTTATATGATAAACTAACAGAAAGTATTCTGTTCACAAATAGACAACCTTATCTATTGATCAAAGACGAATTGATTAATCCAGAACTGCATCAGCATATACTTTGGCAAGCTGACACGCTGGAGACTTTCAAGACTGCTGGTTACAAGATATTATCTCTAAATACTGACAAGCAATTAATTGATAATGACCTGGCATTTCAGTCCATTTTAGAACCATTGACAGAAAACAATAGAAACGAAGATAAACCGACGGAAGAGGTATCTTCTCCAACTACTCCAACACAACAATTAGAAACACCCGCAGAAATATAAGTGCATGATAGATATAAACCTGCATAAATATAAAGATCAATTAAAGATTAAGAAAGAAGGTAAGACTGTACTTATCTTCGATCTAATAAGAAAGAAATACCTAGTCTTACAACCCGAAGAACTGGTAAGGCAATTACTTGTTCTTCATCTCATTGAGATAGGCTACCCTATAGAGAAAATCCAAGTCGAAAAAGGATTGAATATCAATGGACTTAGGCGCAGATTTGATATTGTGGTATATGATAAAAACTTCCTCCCTTATCTTTTGATTGAGTGCAAATCACATACAGTTCCGATATCTCAAGATACATTCGACCAAATAGCCAATTACAACATTGAACTTCGTGCCCCCTACCTTTTAGTATCAAACGGAGTACAGACCTTTTGCTGTGGTCTAGATTTTGAGAGCAAAAAAATCACTCATTTACAGACAGTACCTCTTGTAGAAAAGTAGCCGATCCAATTTACAGTTTGGAATGTAGCAATGTAAAAATCAAATTGAAAGTTAATTATATTTTTGTTCTTCTAGGTTCTAAATCTAGCCCACCCTTTGATTTTTCGAATTAAAACCATGTTTAATTTGAGATATGGTTCCGACTTCTATGAAGTACTTTTTATTTAATCTATTCATTACAGAGCTAAAGTACCCGACAATTTCGAATGTATATGGTATTAAACTCTTCCAATCTCAGTCTTTTTCGTAAGTTAGTTTTGGCTTCCACAAAATTATAAAGATGAAAAAACCAATACATTTACTTTTGGGGTTACTATGCTCATTTCTGAGTATTGTAAACATCAATTCTCAATGTAGTTTAGACGCCAATTCTATTGTTTGTCCTTTTGAGAAAATGTCTATATCTTATTCTACCGAAGAGACATATAGCTTCGTAACCGTCAACGCATTTAATCAAACGGGGAATATGAATATCCCTGCACTAATTGAAAACAAGACTGATACTACCGCAGAGATTATTTTTCTAGAACCAGGCAATGCGGAAATCGTAATTCGATACTACCACGAAGGGTCTATTATAGCAATCTGTAATCAAAATGTTATCGTTTTTGGAGACGAACCAATCCCTGCATTAGGTATGGTCGGAGATTTCTTAGGTGATCAAGTTGCATGTGAATCGATTGATATAGATTTTAATATATTGCTCAACTGCCCAGATTGTACTCAATCGTGGACGATAAATGGAGAACCCGCTGATCTGACACAAGAAACGTTTTCTATCGGTAATGCCCAGTCGATTACCACTAATCTTGCTATAGACTCACTAGGAGAATATACACTTTGCCAGACGGTTCTGAAAGCAGATTCTCTGTGTTATATAGAAGACTGTGTACTTATAAACATCGTAGAAATCACTCAGGCTCCATCGTTTGAAATTATTAACGAGGAAGAACTAACCTATTGTTTGGGATCTGAAATTGAATTTAAAAACCTTACTGAAGTTGAAGAAAATATAACTTACCATTGGTCTATATCATATGATAATCTTCTATGGAACTACTATAGTGAGGATTTAGATTTCACTTTTGATCTACCAGGAGAATACGTCATTAATCTTGAGTACACATTGACCAGTAATACCAACTGTCGCTCTCCTTTAGTCTCAAAGTCAATCAACATTTCGGACTCGCCCACTCTACTTATATCATGTGACGGTCAGTTATGCTTTGAGAATGAGATAACTTATAGAGCCCCTATCAATTGTACTGACTACGAATGGGTTATAGATCCAGCCTATGGCACAATAATCAATCAAAAAGACTCAATCATTACTATCAAATGGAATGAAGTTACCAACTATACAGAAACCAAAGTAATCCTTCATCTTAATAATTGCGAACAAGATGTATGTCAAGAAATTTCTAGATCCGTAGAGCTTTTTCCATCTGAAATCACAATAGAAGGAACTGCCAACATCTGTGAGAGTGAAATCTTTACATATAGCGCAGACTATATTCCTGGAGCAACTTATTTCTGGGATATTGAATTAGTAGAAAGTATCTCAGGTTTATCGCCCAAAATTATATCCGTCCAAGAAAACAATGTATCCGTTGAAATATTCTCTTTTGTAGGCGAATTCACCTTAACGGTAAAAGCAACTATAGAAGATAGAGGATGCACAGTCTCTGCATCGAAGACCATCAAGAGGTTTAACTTTACCCACAGCGACAATCTTTGTAAAGAAGATCTATTCATTGCTGAATTATTCCCTAAAATTGATGAAGATGTAATATGGACTGTGACCAATAATGATGGTAGTTTTTTCAAACAAGAAATAAAATCAGGACTAAATAGTTTCACGGCATTTGGGTTTCCTGCAGGCGGTATATATTCAGTAACAACTTCAATCCCGTCGCTTGATTTCGCTTGCGAATCAGGACTAACCTTCGAGGTGATAAATGTTCCAGAGATCATATTATCCGGACCACTTTCAATATGTGAAGGAGATGATGCTGAGTATACCCTATTGGGTCTTAGCCCTAATGATGTTGTTGTTTGGGAAGTTTTCCAGAATGGTATGTTCACTAACATTACTGCTCAGAATATTAATGTCACATGGCTAGAAGGTGGAACACCATATCTAATAAGAGTGACGAGAAGCACCGAAGCGTCTCCAGGACAGGTCTGTGAATCAGATGATCTTCTGTTTACTATAAATGTAACCGATTCTGATTCTCTAACGATAACAGGAGAAGATATTGTCTGTTATGATGCAATCTCAACATACCAAATGTCTATTCCTGGTGATTATATATGGACTATCACTCCTCCTTACATGGGTACTGTAATTGAAGGAGATAGTACAGAGAACATAACTGTCCAATGGCACTATGCACCTGATATAGAAAGTGCAACATTGAGTTACAATACTGAAATTTGTGATGAACTAATTCTAGGTGAATTAGAAGTAACCTTTGCACCTTTTGAACCTATCATAAATCTGCCTGATTCTATCTGCCAAGGAACAAGATTGGAAATTAAAATAGACAACTTAATCAACTACGACATTATCGAATACTATATAGATGGAGAACTCAAAGCAGATAATAGATCCAGCTATACACATACATTTAACGAATTAGGTTGGGTTGACATTCAGATTAAAGTTTTGAACCCAAATGACTGCCCAGGCTTATTAGACATTACAGTTCCTATATTTGTTAAGGTAAATCCAGATTTCGAATTTGAGTTTTCCGAGCCAATAAGACAATGTCCACTAGATTCATTTAAGACAGTCTTAGTGACACCTTCTATTCTAAGTGATCAATATTATTACCAATGGATATTAGACGGTGACACGATCAAAGAAGGCTTCGGTAACGTAAAGCTCTATAGCTGTTTGATTACTCAAGAAATGATAATAAATAATGAGCAGTTACAATTGAATTTAATTGCTCCTAACTCATGTTCAAGAATAAAAGACATCTCTCTTAATTATAGCTGTGTAGAGATTGAACCAGTTTGTGAATGTAAGGAAGACGTCGTAGGTTCAATAGATTATATAACAATGCATGAGTGCAGCCTTATCTCATTTGCAGGCTCACTTGATTTTAGCACGATAGTGGCTGCAGAATGGCAGATTAATCATGGAGATAGCATTACCATTATCCCCATAAATTCACCAGCTGACTTAATTCAAGATTCAATATTACTCAAAGAAGGAATATTAGGCGGAATATTATCTATTAATGTTTCTTGTGACGGACAGATAGAATATGAAGATGGATCTATTGAAGATGCAATTTGTGATTTCACATTTGTTAGAGAGAATTTTTCTTTATTTTCTCCTTCGATACGCAGTAGTTATGTCTGTAACGAAAACTTAAATTACGATATAACTTTAACAAATATAAGTCACTCTGTCTATCCATCGGATTCGTTTTTCGTAGCATGGACTATTAATAATGTAGACTATGTTGGAGAATCTGTAGAGTTGTTAGACATCCTTGCAAATAGTGACATACCAATTTCAATAACTCAATGTACGATAGACAGTTCGTACTGCTGTACCAATGATTTCGTATATAAATCTCCACTACCATTTAATCCGCAAATAGAATTGCCAAATGGCTCATGCGAAAATGATCTTTGGTTATTTACCGTTGATATAAATCCAATTTCTATCCAATCAATACTCTGGGATTTTGGTGATGGCTCTGGTAGTACGTTAGCAAATACAGAAAAAGGATTCGACAATACGAATGAGCAGACGATAAGCGTCATCGTGACCAATGATCGTGGTTGTACTGCATATGACACTATAATGGTTGAGTCATTCGAAAATCTTATCGATGGGGAGATTGACTTCACCTCTGCACCTTGTGATTCTGAAGCTCCTCTAACTTATATAGAGAATAGTAGTTCAGAAATTGTTTCTTATGAATGGAGTGCAATAGGAGCTATTGATACAAGCTCAATAGTTGTGACAGAGTCAGGAAACTATACCGTAACAGTAACAGATAATCATGGATGTACTGATGAAGCTCTTGTAAACTCGATTATAATAAACGAATCTTTTAACGGCGGCATATTTGTGCCTGACGAAAATTGTGGGTTCACAACTGCTTTCATTTCTGAAAATAATGATTTCACCTACACATGGTATGTTAATGGAGATTCTACATCAACTGGTGGCAATATTTCCATTAGTGAAGCTGGGCAGTTTGAATTAGTCGTAGTCTCTAATCAGATCAGCACTAACTCCGTATGTGATTCGATGTCTAAAACTATAACTATATATCCACGTCCAGAGCTACCAAATATAACTATTGATAAAACATATTGTGATCCGCTCATTGCAGAGCTTATCGTTAATAATTACCAAGAAGTAACTTGGACAGGAGTCGGAATCAATGAAACTGCGCAAGTTTTTAGCACCTCTAGTCCTGGTCTATATAGTGCTTCACATACTGACGAAAATGGATGTACGTCTACCACTCCATTAAACATAGAAGATAACAATGTTGACTTTGATTATTTAGCTGATTTGTGCATCCAAGCCTGTAGGGAAGATTTGGATAGTCTTCAAATCTTAATTCCTGGAAATGGATCTTCTTTTGATTCATGGATCTGGAGTTCTATCGATTCTAATGGATTAGAATATACGATAAGTACGTCTTCTGGTACTGTTCCTTCACTATTGGTAACAGATGAGATGTATGATTATTTAGAACTCATGGTAAACGTTGATGATTGCAGTTATAGTTCTGGGCTAATCCCACTAGATATCATTCAATGCATTATCGAGGAGGAAGAAATACTTTGTGACACGATTGATATATTCAGTTCTAATTGCGGACACAATATATACGAGTGTGTTGTCTCAGAGGAAAATGGTGGACCAAAGTACTATTACGAAGGACATATAACGACTACGATGCCTGCATATCTATGTAGTGATAGTCTGATTGCTACCATGAGTAATGGCCAAATTGATATTCTCAGTTTTGAATCACTTATAAATCCTGATGGCACACTTCACATTGACTACACGGCTAATATCTTCATTGATAATGTCCAAGAATTCGAAGATCTCCCAACGTACATACATTTTGATTTTTGTGATGCTCTAGATATAGAGACTTATTGTATTGATTACATACTTCCATACAGGAGCTGCACTGTCGACTTCGAATGCTTAACTGATTATATTGGTATATCCCAAGGCACAGATGAATATGTAAACGTTAAATACTGTATCAATCTTTCCGATGTAATTCAGGATGATTGTACATTAGAGACATATTTTATAACATTGTCAATGACCAATGATTTAGAATCTAAGATCGTCTTCGAAGAAGTAATCTCAGGAGACTATGATCAATTATACTGTCTTGATATCCCTATCTCTGTTCAAGATTTCACAAGTGGTGAATTTGAATGTCTGGAAATGATAGTGGAAGGTGATTGCCCGGGTATCCTTTGCTATAATTATCAATGTGGTATATTTTCACCTATCTCTGCAGTTAATGGATCAATTACAAGCGAAAGAAAGACTTCTACAAGGCAATCTTTCAATAACATATCATCTACGAATCCTGAATTAAGAATATTTCCGAATCCAAGCAGAGGAAAATTGACCATTTCTTATTCGGATGTACAGCTTGGTGATAAGTTCGTTATCAAATCAGCATTGGGTAAGATGGTACAAAATGGATTTTTGAAAACCGAAACCTTAAGTGTGGAACTTAGTAACCATAGTAATGGTCTATACTTTATATCTATAGAAAGATATGGAGAAGTGATAGAAAGTAGAAAGGTATTTTTGGTTGAATGATAAAAAACAATATAAATTCAAATAGCTTAATGAAGTCTCATTAAGCTATTTGAATTTTATTCTTCCCTAACTTATAAAGTTGGGGCATTATGTCCATTAAATCTTAGGATATGCTCTGTCTCAATTGCCTTTTCTCAATTTCTCGATCTCTTCAAGTCTATATATATCACTATACATTCTTCACCATCTCTGCAACTGCATTAATCCACTTCGGATTATCATTAAGACTTTCAACTAAGTACAACTTCTCTCCTCCCATTTCTTCCCATTCTTCTTGGTACTCGTCACTTATTTCTATCGTCGTCTCAAGACAATCCGCTACGAACGCTGCACTAAATACAAGCATGTTCTTATCTCCTGCTGCAGCTCTTTCTTTGAGTGTATCTGTAGTATAAGGTTGCATCCAAGGATCTTTACCTAATCTTGATTGATAGCAAATCGTATATTTATCTTTTGGCAGTCCTAACTCTGCAGCAATCAAGTGCGCAGTCTGATGACACTGTGCAGAATAACAGAACTTGTTTGCATCACACATTGTAGAGCAACAGTTTTCTTTCTTCTGACACCACTTGCCCGTTTGATCTGCTTTTCGCATATGCCTCTGTGGCACACCGTGAAAACTGAATAACACATGATCCATACTATCTACATCATGCTTCCGCGCATTATCTGCAAATACTTGAATCATCTCCTTATTGTCATAATAAGAATTGATCATCTTATGAGGTAGAATCAATTGTTCTTTGGCCATCACTCTCATAACTTCCTCCATTGCTGAACCCGTAGAAGCCGATGCATAATGAGGAAACATTGGAAATACAATGATTTCATCGACAAATGCCTCTTTCAATTTTTTGAACGCCGATTCTATCGATGGATTCTGATATCTCATACCAAGTTCTACAACATAATCTTTTCCAAGGATCTTCTGAACCTCTTCCTTGACCTTGTAGCCGTATACCTTAATTGGAGATCCCTCTTCCGTCCACAGCATTTTGTAAATCTTAGAAGATGCCCTTGATCTGAAAGGAGCGATAATACCACGTACTAATATCTGTCGCGGCAACCATGGAATATCAATCACTCTGCCATCAGTTAAAAATTGATTTAGATATCTGAACACACCTCCATAATTTGGATTATCTGGTGTTCCTAGGTTAACAAGTAATACTCCTTTTTTCATCTTTTTAATTCTAAATGCGTGTATTTGCTTCAATTGAGTGCGCAATGTAAACGCAAATCTTGCAATGCTGTTTATACTTTAAGTAAAATTGATGTAAAAAATATCAAAAGTGAATGCTCTATCGTTATCTTCGTTCATTATCTACTAAAATAAAATCAATGTCAAAACCACTTATTTTAATCACAAACGATGACGGCATCGTGGCTCCAGGGATAAAAGCACTTATAGAAGTAGCAACTACTTTTGGAGAAGTCGTCGTTGTCGCACCGGATAGTCCACAATCAGGACAAGGGCATGCTATCACACTCGAACACCCTCTTAAGCTAAAAAAAGTAGACCCATTCAATGGACTAGAAGCTTATGAATGCTCAGGAACTCCTGTAGATTGTGTCAAATTAGCTAAAAATGTAGTTCTCAAAGGAAGAACAATAGACCTCTGCCTCTCTGGCATCAACCATGGGGCGAATAGTTCAATCAATGTAATTTACTCTGGTACGATGTCTGCAGCCATGGAAGCGAGCATCGAGGGAATAGATTCGATCGGTTTTTCGTTATTAGAATATAGTTTTGATGCAGACTTCAGTGAAGCAAAAAAAGTTGTAAAAACATTAGTACAAAAAATGCTAGATAAAAAACTTCCTGACTGCAAATTGTTGAACGTAAACATTCCTTCTGGAAAAGATATAAAAGGAATGAAAGTATGCAGGCAAGGAAATGGCAATTGGGTTGAAGATTTTCAAGAAGGTTTAGATCCAAGAGGTCAAAAATACTACTGGCTCACTGGTAAGTTCGTTAACTACGATAAAGGAAACGACACTGACATCTGGGCATTAGAAAATGGATATGTAAGCATCGTACCAACAGGTCATGATCTAACCGTTCATACATCGATCGATAACTTGAAATATCTAGAAGAGTAACCATAAATATCTCTCATTGTATTTCGATTTACACTTCTGATATAACAACTATGAAATAGTACGAATGTCTAGAAGTCGAACGTCGAATAGTCGAACTATCTAACAATCGAAAAGTCTAACTAAAATATGATAGAAAAAAATTCAGTATTCACAGGTCTTATTCTTGGTGCCATCGTACCCGTATTAGGATATATCGTCGTTGAGTTCATCTTTGGTCTTCTTGCACAAGCTGGACTCATGGAATATGTAACTGGTGGTGGGGTATCTCGAAGAATGCGAACATTGGCACTATTAGGAATCTGTTGCAATCTTATACCCCTCAATATTAGCCGAAAACAAAAATGGGATAATACCATGCGTGGAATCGTATTCCCTACTCTACTGTACGTAGGTTTTTGGATTTGGCAATTTGGTAGAATCTTCTTCTAAGAATGAAATATTATATCATAGCTGGCGAACCGTCGGGCGATCTTCATGGCTCCAATATGATGAAGTCAATCTTAGCTCGTGAACCAGAAGCAGAATTCAGATATTGGGGTGGAGATCATATGGCCGCTGTCTCTGATGGGATGGTTACTCATATTCGAGAGACATCTATCATGGGATTCACAGAAGTGATAAAGAACATCAGTAAAATCAAAGGTTTTTTTAAAAAAGCAAAGGCATCTATTCGCGAATTCCAACCGGATAAAATTATCTATATCGATTATCCAGGATTTAATCTTCGGATGGCTGAATGGTCAAAAAAAGAAGGTTACAACAATGTCTTCTATATATCCCCTCAGCTATGGGCATGGAAAAAAGGAAGAGTGAAAAAAGTAAAAAAGTACATCGATGACATGATCTGTATTCTTCCTTTCGAAAAGGATTTTTATGCTGATCATGGTGTTCATGCACATTATGTAGGACATCCGTTGCTTCCTGTTGTTCAAGATTTCAAACCCAACCCAAAGTTCAAGGCAAATTATAAACTAGAGGATAAAAAAATATTAGCTGTTTTACCTGGTAGTAGAAATCAAGAAATTCTCAAAGTACTACCAGAGTACATTTCAGCTGCATTAAAATTCAAAAAAGAATATCATATTGTTTTAGCGGCTGCGCCAAACGTTGATCGTTCATTTTATACAGAGATCATTCGTGATAATCATGAAGATATCACAATCATAGAAAATGATACTTACAATATATTATCAATAGCTAATCTTGCTATAGTGACTAGTGGCACAGCAACTCTTGAGGCTGCACTTTTCAAAGTTCCTCAGATCGTTTGTTACAAAACTTCATCGCTCAACTATGCAATTGGAAAACGCCTGGTAGATCTTAAGTATATCTGTCTAGTCAATTTAATATTAGATCAAGGATTAGTTACAGAACTGATTCAGGAGAAGGCAGAATCTAGTCAAATAATAGAAGCTATCAATGAAACCTTACTGAGAAAAGACACAATAGCACTCGGGTATGAGGCGCTTAGCAACAAACTTTTTACAAATAACATTTCTGCCAGTGACGAAGTAGGTCGAATCGTTACAACTTTCGAGTAGAGTCAATTCTATTAATTACAATATCTTCTATACCTTTACCCATAGAATTACAAACATTACTACTTATGGCTGGCAACACATTTGGCACACTCTACAGAATTACAACATTCGGAGAATCTCACGGCAAGGGGATCGGAGTAGTAATAGATGGCTGCCCTTCTGGACTAGAATTGGATGAAAGTCACATCTTCGCTGAACTCCAAAGAAGAAAACCTGGTCAATCTAAAATCGTAACTCAGAGACATGAGAACGAAGAATTTGAAGTACTTTCCGGAGTATTCGAAGGAAAGACAACAGGAACACCATTAGCCATATTTATCAGAAACCAAGATCAACGATCAAAGGATTATAGTCATATCATGGACAAGTATCGTCCAAGTCATGCTGATTTTACTTACAGTAAAAAATACGGTATCCGTGATTATAGAGGTGGTGGAAGATCGAGTGCAAGAGAGACTGCAGCAAGGGTTATTGCCGGAGCTATAGCCATGCAGATCCTAACTAAAATGGGAATAGAGATCAATGCTTATGTGAATCAGGTTGGTGATATAAAACTAGCCTCGACAATAAAAGTGGACTACAGTAAGATAGATGATAATATAATCCGCTGTCCGCACGATGAAACAGCAACGAAGATGATCGACCTGATTACCGACATAAAGAAAAAAGGAGATACAATCGGCGGAGCAATCCATTGTAACATCTCTGGCATGCCTGTTGGTATCGGAGCTCCAGTATTTGACAAATTACACGCAGAATTAGGCAAAGCTATGCTCAGCATCAATGCAGTGAAAGGTTTCGAACTAGGATCAGGTTTTGGAGCAATCACAATGAAAGGATCAGAACACAATGATGCGTTTGAAAACATAGATGGCAAGGTAACGACCAAAACGAACTACTCTGGAGGAATCCAGGGTGGAATAAGTAATGGAATGGACATCACATTTAATGTGGCTTTCAAACCAGTCGCGACTATTATTCAGTCTCAAGAGTCTATTGACAAAGAAGGAAATGCGACAACGGTAACTGGTAAAGGAAGACATGATCCATGTGTCGTACCAAGAGCTGTACCAATTGTAGAATCAATGGCAGCTATGGTTATTCTAGATCATATTTTGATTGATCGAAGCACTAGACTGGATGATTTGATAGGCAGTTAGGATATTTAATCTTGGTCACCTACATGTCCTACTCTAAATTGTTCGGCCATCGTTTCTTTAAAATTAGATAGCGTTCCAAACTCTGTTCTATAACCTACACCTAGTCCATACTTCTGTCTTCTTACCGCTTCGATCTCATCGAAGTCATAACGACCGTACATTCTTAGTTTTAGTTTCCTATCATCTGTCAGGAAATATTCAAGGACAAAATTACCTATGAAATAATTCCCAACAGCATTTCCATTAAGAACATTATCCCACACATAGTTACCACCAAGATCTAACGAAAGTCTTTCGTCTAAAAACTTGAATCTATTTTTAAGATTGACTTCTATCTCATCAGGCGCTAATGCATTGTTATTATTTTGAACACCATTAAATGAATTTTTCCGCAATCCGATATCAAAATCAAATCCAGAAATCAATCCATTATCAGCAAATACTTCATTTAATAATCCAGTAAAAAGAAGTGAAGCTTGACTAGATATAAATTCACTTAAGGTACCAATCCCCGCAGAACCTATATCCGCACCTCCAAGTGCAATCTGACTACTATTACTAGGCAGGAAAGAATTGAAAACTACAAGTCCGAGCACCTGACTATTTAATTCCGCTTGTATAGCATTTAGCGTTCTCATCTTACTCTGGACAACTGTCCGAAGCTCTCCTTGTAAATCAGGAAAATCAAGATCAAAATTTACATTTGGCTTGTAAAGAGTTCCTCCAAGATTCAATATTAATTCTACCTGAGTTTTACTTCTTGACGCAGCTTCTAATTTAGGATTATTTAGAACGAATTCGGATAAAAACACATCCATAGCAGTACGAACTTCATAATCTGCAACTATATTAAGCGTAGCATTAATAGGATCTCCTGTCCATCTTATTTGCCCCCCTCTTCTTACTTTAAATGGTTTTGCGACCGCTCCCAGTGCTGTGAAAAGATATTCCCCACGTTCTATTTCATATGTACCATACATATCAAAATCTCCGTATCTAGTAATATTCATCTTCATATTACCCCGACCATATCCTTGGATTACATCCCCTCGGCTTTCATCAAATATGATATTCACCCTTGCCTCAGGTGTCATTGTCATATCAATAGCAATATCTAAACCTTCAAAACGAAACACTTTCTCATCTTTAGATTTTTTGGCAAATAGATTATCACGTTTGACAAATTTGATAAAATTCTTATCAGTGGTTGTTTCCCCTTCTGAGATTGGGATATTTAATATTGAGCCTTCTTTTGCATCAGCATTGATTCTCATATTTACAAGATGAAATGGGCCCGTAAACTTTACAGACATGTCCCCTTTTCCATATCCATAGTATAGAGGATTATCAAACTTAGTCGTATTCAGAGCTACTACATCTTTTCCAGTAATAGTCGCATCTAAATTAAAATCTTTGAATGTACTATGATTAAGTCCTCCAGAGATATAACCTATCCCTCCTTCCGGATCCAATATTTCAGCACCATCAAGGTCAATCACCTTTTCCGTTAATCTTACTTCTTGGTTCTCAAACTTATAGTCTACTCCAGTATAAATAATAGTAACACCACCGTTTAAATTACCTTTTCCGTCAATCTTAAGGTCAGAAATAGGGCCATTTATCTTTGCATTCAAGTCAATTCCTCCGTATGTATTTTTAATACCATCACCTAACAAATATTCGAAGATAAATAGCGGAAAAGCTTTCGTTTCTACTGTTGCTGTTAGTTCATTATTATTTTCCAGATCTAGTGACCCATTAACCAATAACTCTTGATCAGAATTCCCTAGTGATACCAACATATTTACTGGCTGATCAGCATCTTTACTAACATCAATTTCCAGTGTTCCGTAGCTATCATTATTAATCGTAAAGTCTTCGATATACATGTTCGCTTCTACATTCTGATTTTCATATACATTATCTACAAATAAGCTTAGATCTCCTTCACCAGCGAAATCCATTTTATCATAATCTATGATTCCATTTATTGTTAAGAAATTAAAATCAGCAAGATAAACTGCCAAGCCTTCATTGGCAACATCGTCAATGGTTATTGATCTCTTCCCATCGGACATTCGTAAGTTTTCGATTTTATGATATTTCGAACCGATAACTATTTCATTATTTTCTTCAAAAGACCATATCCCACCCAGTGCTTCTATCTTATTATCTGTAATATTAAGTTTATATCCTTTGGTGTGTGGCACCATTCTTCCCTGGATGTCCAAACTTTGTAGAGAGTCAACTAACTCTTTCGTACTTACTAAGAAATCTACCGTATCTCCTGTCATTCGACTTTGAATATCAATAGGATTAAATGAATTAAGTCCAACCACTGTAGAATCTATATTGATGAGTATATCTCCACTATTATCATCACTGCTTATAAGCAATTGGGTGTCCCAAAAGCTGTTATTCTGAAATCCTAAAAATGGAATAGATGAAGCGAATGAAAGGTCTCCTTTACGAGTGTCCAACGTTCCTTTTGCTTTAAAATCTTTTGTCCTTAATTCTTTTACTCCTGCAAGATCAAAGTAATTTCTACTATCATATATACTTATGTCAAATCTCATGTCTTGCTGTATAGATTTGAATCGGTTATCTTCTGACCAATTTTGAGTAAAATGCGGATAATTCTTCTTCAATAAACGCTTTGTTACTGGCACCAATGATAACAAATCATATTCTCCTTCTAACTCGACGCTAGCAATATCAGAAAACAGCTTAATTTCTCTATTCTTAAACCCTGCAGCATATGCCGTAATAGATATAGTATCCATAGCATAAATCGTGTCGTTTGTTGCGACTCTTATATCGCTCGCTATCATTGTTCCTACGACATCATTTATATTTTTACCATATCCATTTATATCCACATTCCCAAGTATAGCAAATGGCTTTGAAACAAGATTCAGTTTATAAAAATCAATCTGTTCAATATTCGCTTTAAAATCCAAGTGTGGTATACTATCCTTCAATTCAATACTTCCATCAAATACAAAATCAATATTTTCGTCAGAGATACTAAACTCTCCATTAAACTTACTTTTATCGACTTGTGCATCCATTACAAAGTCTCGATATTCATATCCCTTAAATGTCAATGACTCTACTGTTGCATATAAATCTGAATACACAGAATTCAATGTTAGACCTTTTCCATCATCTATAGCCGCTGAAAAATCTACCAACCCGAAATCAACGTTGTCAGTCCATTCCCCGAGCTTAAACTGTTCCACACTTAATTCACCACTATATTGGGCTAGACTACTACCGTCTTTAATATCTAATCGCATATCCAAGAAAGCATCTCCCATGTCCGACTTCAACCCTCCGAATATTACAAAATCCTTTAGGTACCCGTAGTAACTTCCACTAAATGTAATATCTCCTAACTTGTCAAAATTTTCTGGTGGTGTAAATCCAGGAATGAAGGATTTCAAAAAGTAAATGTTAGTTTTTAGATTCTTCATCCGTATGTCTAAGAATTCACGATTCTTGATTGTTAATTTTCTTGTTGAGAAGCTCGCGTCCAATACCAGTTCATCTCCAACTCGAATATCCATATTCTTACCATTGAGATTATCTATCGCACCGCTAACTTTTCCAGACAGGCTAACTGTTTTATCCTTATTTTGTATGAAGAATGGACTACGATTTAGCTTCTCAACAAAATGCATAATATCTCCAAAATGTACTTTACTTGACCTAAAGTCAGCATAGATATCTATATCCTCTTCGAAATTATCGAAGTCGTCAAAAGAATCAAAATTCAGTTTAATCGACCTGCTAAGATTCGTCCTGTCAGTAACAAATGAAAAATTAGGAAAACTTATATTATCTGAACCAATAACTGTATTCTTACTAGTAAGTGATTTGACTTCAAATCCTTTATCATCAATAAAATCAAATCGATCCAAATCAAAAGCTATATCATCGATTCCTTTTATTGTCAGGTCTGTAACTTCTAAATCGATGTCAGATATTTCGAAATGACCATAATCCAATACATCAGAATAATTGAGCGGAGATTTAGTCTTGTCCTGAAGTGAGAAAATACCTTTCGTAATCATGACCCGCTTCAATAAGATAGTCATTGCCTTTTCTTTACTTGCAATTGTATCAACTACTTCAACCAACTGTTTACTATCATTCTTTACCGAAGTCCCTTTACCGTCCTTGACGATTCTAATTACGGGTTGGTCGAGAATCAATTCTTCTACATCAAATCCTCCATCCTCTAAAAAAGAATTGATAACAATGGATCCACTTTTCACATCAATCTCTTGTATTTGTTTGGTGTTTTCATTTTGAATAAGTATTCCCACATTCGTCAGGTTTACTTTCTTCACATCAATATTAAAAGGCTTGCCTTCTTTATTTCCATTTGAAGGAGTACTTAACGATGATAATATTTTTGCAAGGTTACTTTTACTTTCGCCTTCATATGTTGTAATCTTTATCTGTGGGGAATTTAAATCAATAGCATCTATCGCGACAGACTTATCAAATAGGCTATATAAACTTTGTGTAAGACTAATATCTAGTGATTGAGCGGCAAGAATAGTATCTGCCTTAGTTCCAATTAGACTAAATCCAACCAATTGCAACCCTTCCGTTATATTGACATCTATTTTATCAATCGTAACTTCCCCCTCTATCGAACTGTTAATTCGATCAGTCATGAAATCTACTAACTTGTTCTGTACAGGAGCCCACTGAATCAAAAAGAATAATAAAACAGGCAATAAGATTATAAATAGAAGTATGTAGAACAACCTCTTCCTCCACGGAGAAGATTTCTTTACATTTTCTACATTTTCATTTTCTGCCATCTTAATAATATAACCACCAAGTGGCTCTTAATTGTCAATAATTTCAGCGTTTAACAAGACCTTAATGTAAACCAGAAAGTTTTTTGTTTCAACGCGCAATTTACACAAAGCTAATCGACTATTAATCAATATGTAAACATATTATAAAAATTCATAATGTGTCAACCAGTCAACTTATATAGTTTTATCACTTGCATGGCTTCTTTCACATCATGAGCTCTTAATATTTTAGCACCATTTTGCAGTGCAACCATGTGCAACGCCGTTGTCCCATTGAGTGATTCTTCCGCCGTAATATCCAGCGCATTATATATCATGGACTTCCTGCTCAGACCAGCTAACATAGGACAATCCAGTATTCTATAAATAGACAAACTCTTAAGTAGCTCATAATTTTGTTCCACCGTCTTACCAAAACCGAAACCTAGATCAATAATAATATCCACCAATCCAGCTTTTCTTAAATTATGTACTTTATGCTTAAGAAATGTAAGAATATCCATCACAACATTTTCATAAGACGGACACTCTTGCATATCTACTGGTTTTCCTTGCATATGCATAAGTATATAAGGTACTCTCTTCTCAATAGCTACTTCGATTATAGTTGGGTCAATACTTCCCGCAGATATATCATTAATTATGCTTGCACCAGCGTCGATAGCTGACTTTGCTACCGCTCCATGTACTGTATCTATAGATATTACTTGGTCGGGATACTTAGCTTTGATCAGTTCAATAATGGGTAAAACCCTCCCCATCTCTTCTTCCTGCGAAATTATTTTAGCCCCTGGTCTGGATGACATACCACCAATATCTATAATCGCCGCTCCATCGCGTATCATCTCTTCTGCTTTAGCAAAAGAAGCTTCGATACTATTGTTCTTTCCTCCATCATAAAATGAGTCCGGCGTAACATTCAAAATCCCCATAACTATTGGGACCGAAAGATCAATCAGCTTACCATTACAATTTATTGAATTCATGCCGCAAAAGTACTCAACAATTAAGTGTTTTCCTTTTTTTGTAGTGTCAATTTCAAAAATCCACTATTCAGGTATTTTTTGCAAGAAATACCGTTTGTCTTGATTGTCTATCATAATATACAAATACTTCGTTTCCTCTTAAAAAAGAAGCGAAATTCAACAGTGCAAAATCACCAGTACAGATGGAACTATGCATGAGCATCATGGATAAAAAAAACACAGAAACTGGAGCAAATCCGATAGCTAGAATTATTTGTAAAAATGTAATTAGCATGAATGGCGCAAGCAAAAAACTATAGTACTCCCTTCTCGATAAAACAAACTGATCTGAATAACAACCATATCGAAATCTACGAAAATCAAATTCGTATTTAGTGGTTTCACTTCCCAATACTCTCAAGTATAAACCGTGCAATAATTCATGAATTGGGATCAGCAACAATCCAAAAGAAAACCCAAGCCCAGCCTGAATAAAAAAGCTTTCAAGCGAAGAATACTTAGAAAAGGAAAAATAGAAAATTGAACCAATAATGAAAGGCAGAACAGAAAGTAAACAAAGAAACAAATTCATTGACAACGATCTATTTCTTAGCTGACTATTGATAAACTCTTTAAATGAATCATCATTTTTCACAACAGCCACCTTCTCAAATTTATCACTTTGATATTGCCCCGCAGATCGATTCATATTATTTCAATTTTCTGACAGCAATAACTATAGCAACGAATATCAGAGAAGGAATTCCTATCCATATAAACTCACTCACAATAACTGCCATACCCCATTCGCTAAAAAAGTTAGATATGCCAATCGGAGAAACTTTTATCATTCTATATGGCAAAAAATATCGCCCATCATCAAATGGAGACAAATAAGCTATCCCCCTCCCACCTGTAGTCATACCATCTAATACACCATGACTTATCGCACATATCATATAGTATAAAGTCAGGATTAATTTATCCTTTACTTTGGCTCTAAAATGAAAAAATAGCATTATTAGCAGACCAAAACCCGCTCCGAAAACAATAGAATGTGTCATGCCTCTATGTCCCCAAAAACTACTATATGGAATACCTAATGTGAATGAAATCACATCAAGATCCGGCATCATAGAGCACAAAATGCCTAATGCTATTACTCCTTTTCGCCTCAGTACTTTAGGCAAAGCTACGCCAATAGCTCCTGCCAATGCTGCATGCCCAAATACTGACGCCATTTTATTCCTATTTAGTGATTGCTTCCATAATTACATCCATCATTCTTTCTACAAAAACGAATTTTACACCTTTAAGATATTGATCTCCAATTTCTTTTACGTGTTTCTCATTCTCTTTACAAAGAATAATTTTGGTAAGGCCTGCACGTTTAGCAGCTAGAATTTTTTCTTTGATGCCACCTACTGGTAATACTTTTCCCCTGAGTGTTATCTCTCCTGTCATTGCTAGATGTGCTTTCACTTTCTTACCTGTCAGTGCAGATGTGATTGCTGTCATCATTGTGATACCCGCAGAAGGACCATCCTTAGGAACAGCTCCTTCTGGAACATGAATATGAATATCCGTTTTTTCAAAAGTATCGATTGGAATTCCTAATTCCTCACTATGCGCTTTGATAAAACTTAACGCTGTAGTTGCTGATTCTTTCATCACATCTCCAAGATTTCCAGTAAGGTTTAGCTTTCCCTTCCCTTTACTCTTACTTGCTTCAATGAATAAGATATCACCACCGACACTCGTCCAAGCTAATCCTACCGCTACTCCAGGGACATCTACTTTTGTGTATTTGTCCATATCGACCTTTGTCGGGCCCAGAATATCTTCTATCATTTCTGGAGATATCTTCTTTTCATATTCCATCTCCATGGCAACTTTCTTCGCAATATTCCTCATTACAGAACCTATTGTTCTGTCAAGAGATCTCACTCCAGCTTCTCTTGTGTAAGACTGAATAATCTTCTCAACTGATTTTGAAGGTAGAGAAAGGTCCGTTGATTTTAAACCGTGATTTTTTCTTTGTTTTGGAATTAAATGCTTCTTCGATATTTCAATCTTTTCTTCTGTAGAATATCCACTTAATTGTATGATTTCCATTCTATCTCTTAGTGCTGGCTGGATCGTATTCAAAGAATTCGCTGTCGCTATAAATAGCACTTTACTCAAATCATACTCTAACTCCAAGTAGTTGTCATAGAAAGATTCATTTTGCTCAGGATCAAGTACCTCCAACAGAGCAGAAGATGGATCTCCTCTAAAGTCTTTCCCAATTTTATCTATTTCATCAAGGATAAAAACTGGATTAGATGTTTTCACCTTTTGCAATGATTTAATAATTCTACCAGGCATCGCGCCGATGTATGTTTTTCTATGTCCTCGTATTTCACTTTCATCATGTAATCCACCCAACGACATTCTTACGAACTTCCTGTTTAGTGCATTCGCTATTGACTTCCCAAGGCTTGTTTTACCTACACCTGGAGGGCCTACTAAACAGATGATCGGAGCTTTCATATCTCCCTTCAACTTCAGTACTGCAAGATGTTCTAAGATCCTCTCTTTTATTTTATCAAGACCATGATGATCCGCATCCAGTATTTTTTTAACTTTTGTTAAATCAAAGTTATCTTCAGTAATATCATCCCAAGGAAGATCTAATAATGTCTCTAAATAGGATAACGTCACAGAGAATTCTGCCATTTGCGGATTGAGTCTCTTTGCCTTAGCTAGATCTTTTTCGAAAGCTGCCTTAGTTGCTTTAGGCCATTTCTTTTTCGCGGCTCTTTCTTCTAGTTGTTTGAGTTCCTCTGTTTGCGGGTTATTCCCTAACTCATCTTGAATCGTTTTTAATTGTTGATTTAAGAAGTACTCTTTTTGCTGCTTATCAATTCCTCCCCTTACTTTTGACTCTATTTTATCCTTTAGTTCTAACAACTGAAGTTCCTTCCCCATCTGAGTTAAGATCACTTTCGATTTTTCGCCAAGGTCATTAATTTCAAGTATTTTTTGCTTCTCTGCAATCTTAAGGTTAAGATTCGAAGAGATAAACGAAAGAAGAAAATTATCGTTCTTTATGTTCTGAAGCATCATAACAGCTTCTGTTGGGATTTGTGGAGAGAGTTCGATTATTTTCTTAGCCAAATCTCTTATCGACGATATTGCAGCCTTAAATTCGTCCTTAACTTTAACCTTTCCTAGTGTAAGTGCTGTAACCGCAACTGTCTGATATGGCTCTGTCGATACTATTTCATCAAGATGAAATCTCTTCCTCCCCTGTAATATAGCCGTCGTGTTCCCATCAGGCATTTTTATCACCTTTATTATTCTTGCGACTGTTCCTATTTCGAATAGATCATCAATTGTTGGATCTTCTACCCCAGTTTCTCTTTGAGCAATTACTGCTAATAACTTATCCTTTTTATCAGCTGCCTTTAATGCTTTTAATGACCGTGATCTTCCTATAGTAATTGGAATCACTTGTCCCGGAAATAGCACAGTATTTCTCAATGCAAGTAATGGAATATGGTCAGGATAAGATTCCTTTTCAATATTCTCATCATCTGAATCAGACACCGAAAACAAAGGAACCATATCATCGTTTTGACCTATCGCCTTTCTCTTTAATTCATCAAACATGTATATATATTTTTCTACTCCTATCTTTAAAATGAATCGAGCAGTTGTTTTTAATTTCTAAGTATATATAGTCAACTATTATTCCATCCCTAATTACAAGTATATATCTGTAATTATGTCTATTATTTAGATTATCAATTGACAAATAGTCAGATAAAAATGACTATTCATAAAAATATACAGACAAAAAATGCGCTTCAAAATTAATTGAAGCGCACTCTGTATATAATTAAAATTTCAGATTACCTGAAACATTTATCTTATTCATCAGCATACTTTGCTTGATATCCTTCAAAGTCAAATATCAAACTAAATCTAAGTGTATTGTCAAGTGGATTTCTTCTGTTATTTGTTGGAACTAGGTATGATAGATTGATACCAAAGATATTATATTGAATACCTAATCCGACAGTAAGATATTGTCTATCTCCCTTATCTTGGTGCTCCCAGTAATATCCAGCTCTTACAGCGAATTGCTTATCATACCAGTATTCAGTACCAAATGATAATGCCATTTCCTTTATTTCTTCACCAAATCCACCTTGTGCATCACCAAAAGAACCCGCTACACCTGAGAATAATGATTTTTCTCTATAATCAGCGATTCCATTTGCATTAGTATCATAATCAGGGTTATCAATAACTGTTACACCATCTGTATCCAACATAGTTTTTGACTGCGGAGAAGGCACCAATAACTTATTCAATTCTAAGTGAAATGACATTGTATTGTACTTATCAAAGTTCATTAACAATCCAGCTCCAAATCCTAAGTTTGCAGGAAGAAAATCTTGCACATCAGCTTGATCTGTATATGAAACCTTAGAACCAAGATTAGTTATTGCAGCTCCATAAGTCCATTGACTATCGTATCCACCCAACTTCGATTTCTTTTTGTAAGTAATTCCGATATCCGCAGCAAATGCATTTGCACTGTTGATATTAATTCCATTTACTTGCTGCCCCGAAGCTAGATTAGAATAAACATACTTTGCACTTAATGATGCAGATAAGTTATCTCCTAATTTTCTAGCATATGCTACGTTGAACTCTAATTCTCTAGGTTGTCCTAACCCGATATTTATTCCTTGAGCATCTGTAAAGTTGATTTCTCCCAATGAGAAATACCTCAAACCAAATCCTATAGTTTGTAATTTATCTAATTTCTTATACCCAGAAAAATGCAATAAGAATACATCATTTAGATTCAACTCTCTCAACCAAGGAGTATATGTTAATGCTAATGATGTAGATTTCTCCGCAAAAGCAAGGTTTGATGCATTATAGTGTATAGAGTTCGCATCTGGAACTACTGTAATTCCTACATCTCCCATAGCACCACCTCTCGCATCTGGAGCGATTCTCAAAAAAGGCATAGCTGTAAGTAGTGTATTGGGGATACAATCTCCATTTGGCCCTACAACACAACCCATTACTGGATCGAATTGCGCCTTAACAGACGTAGTTGCAAGAAATAAAACTGCAATAATCGTGGTAGCTTGAATAAGTTTTTTCATTATTTTATTTGAATTGACAACCTACGTAACGAGGTTATTTTCCTATTTATTACGTTACTCGGTAGATTTCGAAATATTTTTTTCTAAAAGTTTATTATGACATGTATTTCTAACTTCTGCGTACTAGATTATATGCCTCAAAACCTGTAGAGGCACAAAAGTAATTATTTTGTTCGATCTAGAACATGATATTAAAGGGAAAATATTATACTTAAATGTTATATAAAGTATTACAAGATGACTAGCTTTTCAAAATCACTTTCTCTAAATTGGTTTAATTCTCTCGAAACGACCTTAATTTTATATAAATACAAGCCTTTAGCAATACCAGCACCGTAATCATCTTTGGCATTCCATTTCACATCATCCACTCGATAACCGCTTGAGTATACATTCTGTTCGATTGTCTTAACTAGCTTGCCTGACACCGTGTATATATCCACAAAAACTTCTAAATCCGAACCTACTAAATCATGCTCAAACATGAAAGACGTACTAGTTGTGAATGGATTAGGATAATTATAAACGTTTCTTAATTCTTCACCAACTTGGTCGACTACTGTAAATTCAATTCGTCCTTCGGTACTATTATTAGAAACATCCCAAGCTTTTACGAGTAGAGAATGTTTACCCGTCTCTAGATCTTTAAGTGGAAATTTAACTTTCCCACTTGTATAATCATTCACGTTTGCTTCATAAAACTCATTAAGAATAAAGGTGTTTTTAGTGTCATCATCCAAAATCGCAGTGATGTCATGACCGATACTCGTGCCACTTACATTTATTCCCAAATCATCATTCAGATTGATCAAAAGAATAGGGTTTTCATCTGTTGTACCGCCAAATACAAATTTCTCATCATTCATAAACAACTCCAATTCTGGTCCTTCGTTATCTGCAACCGCATTAGGATCTGTACCCCCAACTATAATATTATTGAAATTACCAGCCGCATCTCTAATCCCTCCATCATAGGCATAATAAGATATTCTACCGCTTCCGAATTCATAATTAATATCTTTCGGCATCACAAAAGTGAACTCGAATTCTCCATTTACCACAGTTGCTGATCCTTTAAATAGTATATTTCTATATACTCCAAATTCTTTCACATTACTTTTAGAATCGTTAGCAAGTGTCTCCAAAGTGGACTCCTTATCAAAAACGGTTGGGTAAACTAGCCCATTGAAATCTGAAATAACAGATCCATTTTCGTTTGTAACCACCCCTTTGATAGTTACTGTTTCCAATGCACTTATAGTATCTACCTGAACGATACTCTGACCGTTCACTTCGGTTGTTTGAACATTATATTGAGGTACCGCTATTCTTTGCGATGGATCTCCTATAAGCGCAAATTTCCTATCATTTGTCACATTTGAAGGATTAGTTGTATTGTTTTTTGCAGTGGTCATTATACCTCCTATCGTTTGTGGTCTACCATCTACTTTTTTAAATATCTGGTCATAAACCGCCCTAGCTAACCTCTCGTTTGCACTTGCATAAACGGCCCGCACCGTAGTAAACAAAGCTACTACACCACCATTTGCTTTTTGTATAGCCTCTTCTCCTGCCGAAATTATAGCTGGATCATCATACCCCGTAAATGAACAAGTAGCTGTGATTAGAATCGGTAGCTCGTTCGGATTATTCCAAGTTTCTATATCTGATTTTTTCAAAACTCTTTCTTGCGACCATCCCTTCGGACCTCCATGTCCCATGTAATTTAGCAGCAATGCTCCTTTCTGCACTGCTGTATTAATAGCATCTGATGCTCCAGGATATCGATCTCCTCCTGGCGTTGATTCTTGCACATAAGAATCAAAATACACTTTTGATTGATTATATATTGGATATGCTATCTCTACATCTTCCGCTAATTTATCAGCTTGATTTACATGAAGGTTAGAATCTTCATCATCCGCAGCAAATGCTATTCTAAGTCTCCAGTCTCCATAGGATGCACTATTTGTGTCATAATTTATCACCTTATCAATCACACCATTGGCCATTTCCGCTGTAGTTACAGGTATTCTTCCAACTGATATATCCAATCCACCTCTCAATTTATTCTCACCTTCTTCATCACTTAATAATGAATAAAAATCATCTGATGGGAATCCTTCTATTGGGTGTAATGATTCGTCGGTTTCATATACTGGAATAAAATTATGATCTGACAAATTAGGTGACAATCCTCTATAATCGTAAGTCCCATCCCCCAGCAATAACATATATCTAAACCCACTATCTCTTAAATGCAACATCCTCGCAAAATCTCTAATCCCAGTTGGATCAACTCTACCTGACGAAAATTCATTATAGATTTTTGCAACATCCACAACTTCCACTGAGTATCCATCGTGAGATCTTCTATGATCCGCTAATCTATTAGCCGCTTCTTCAAATTCTGAATGATAAACGATAACCAAATCAGCACTTTGAATTGAGTGTAGATTTTGATTTAGTATTTCAACACCTGTGCCCGGTACTAAATAGTTGGTTTCATCTACAAAATAAAATGTGTTTAGAAACGCATTAGAATTGTATATGATTTTATCATTTTGTGGCTCTACGATAGTGGAGTTATTAATATCAGTAACATTCCATACTGTAATCCCAGAAGACGGGACAGATATTGAAGACGTATTAAATGTCAAAGATTTACTATCACTGACTCTTATTTGCTCATACTTATTTGTAATTTTTTTCCTGTATTCCAATTGTATATAATCTAACCATCCCTCATCTGGAGAAGAAGATTTAACATATTCTACATTAATTTCATTAGTACCATTCAACAAACTGACATCTTCTCTAAATCTTACATTAAATGCATATTGAGATTCAATATCACTTAGACTTGTACCATTAGCTGTTTTTTTAAATTCATCGTTATTGACAGTAAGATTAACCTTAGTACTTGTCTCTCCTCTCGCGGCAAAGTTCATAGATATTGATCCAACTCCATCAAGACCTAAATCAGAAATATCAAATTTACTTCCAAAACTTTGAGTTGATTCCAATGCAAAATATTCTCCGTACCAATCTTTACCAGTGCCTTCTGTACTAGAATACGTTCCTAGAAGATTAGTCCGATCATCTTCATAAATTTGTAGAAAGTCAAATTCGTCACTATCATAGTCCGCTGTCCCTGTTGAAGTAACAGTCTGAACTCGCTTCCCAGCACTCCCATCAGTTCTTAAGAAAACAAAGTTATTGACATCATATACATTCTTCTGGTGCGTATAACCAAGAATTTCTGATTCATATGACCACCTATCTGCACCTTCGGCATAAAATAAAAAGTAATCTTCAGATGAAAATTTACCATCTCCTCCATCTACTAATTTAAGAGGTATCTCTGAAATATCATCAGGTTGATCTGAACTCGTATTTTGAGGCAGTCTTCCTCCAATATTTCCATACAGCTGTAGACCACTTGTATTTATCGTGTTTAAATCAATACCTAGTTCACTTGACAGATAATTTCCATCAATTTTATATACACCTTCACTAGGAATAGCGATTTTGTAATACTTTCCAGAAGAAAGAACAGAGGTTTCTGTCATTCCTGGATCTCTGGATGTAAAATTAGATTTAGGTGTATAATTCACTATCAGTTTGAAAGATTCTAATTTTTCGAATCCTGTACTTGTTTTCCTTATAGGTACTATTGAAATATTAGTGGTAAAATTAAATCCTGCCTGGGTCACGAGATAATCGATTTCCCACTCGTCTTGAAAGTACATAGGATCAGTTGGATCTTTTATTTCTAACAAAGATGTTTTTATTGGTTTAATTTTAATTTCAAGATTCCCGTTTCCTGGCAATGGCATTTGATGAATAAAGCGAACTTTTCTTGGTTGCTCCGCGTCAAAAGCCTCATCAGTAAACCCTAAATATTTAATTGCAGAGTCATCGTTATGTATATTATCAAAATATCGCTCTTCCCATTCTATATTCAACTCGGCAGAATATGAATCTTGGCCAAATGATGATGATATAAGTACAAACAGAAAAAAAGATATAGTGGATAGTTCTTTCATGCGATTTATGATTCTTGGTTCTGATATAGTTTGTAACATGTCAAATATAATTTATTTAAACATGTTGAATAGTTTATTTCGGCAATAACAACTAAAAAACGTAATGCGACCGACTGTATTGTTATAACAATGCATAAAATGTCGTTTTAAATCGTTCTTGAATTAAACACACAACTTTAAAAATAAATGAACTACAAAAGTCGTTCTCTGGTTCACAATATACTAAACAACTTTTATTGTAAACTAAATTGCATTTTGATCATTCTATTTATTAGCCGATTGAAATTAATTTTTAGCTTTGAAGTTGAGTAAGGGGAATACTCATTTTAAAATAGTCGATGAATATTAAAATATTAGGGATCTTATTTTTTTCTTTTCTATGTGCTGTTGCTGCATATGGGCAGGATCCCGTCTATTCTCAATATTACAATTCGCCAATTTTAATAAACCCTGCATTCGCTGGAAACACACGAGGAGCATTAGTCTCAACTACATATCGTAATCAATGGCCTTCGATAAATAATGCATATACAACCTATTCTGTTACATATGATCAGAGATGGAACAAATCATCTGGAGTTGGGCTTTATGTAACTGCGGATGACTCTGGAAACGGAGCATTAAAAACTACAAAACTAGGCGGTATGTATTCATATCGAATAAGAGTAAAGGATCAGATATATATCAAAGGTGCTTTGGATATCGCCTATGGTCAAACGAGGATTGATCAATCAAAACTTATATTTCTTGATAACTTAGATCCTCAATTTGGATTAACTACCCCAGGTGGAGTATCTTTCCCAAGTGCTGAAGTTCTCAATCCTTCTCCATCGAAGAGTTATTTAGACGTTTCTTCAGGAATTCTACTGTACACACCAAAATTTTATGGAGGTATCTCATTTAAACATATGAATACCCCGAATATAGATTTTATTGATGATTTAACAGGAGAAAAAGGAAACCTTCCACTTAGATGGTCAATACATGGAGGATCGCAAATCAATTTAGATAGAGGCAATAATGGTGAATATGGTACGTTTATATCACCAAATGTATTAATTGTAAAACAAAATGATTTTTGGCAGGCGAATGTCGGTGCGTATGTCAATGTCATTCAAGTCTTTGCGGGTGCCTGGTATAGGCATTCAGGAAACAATAGTGATTCAGTAATAGCTTCAGTTGGGGGAAAATCTGGAATATTTAAGATCACTTATAGTTTCGATTATACAATTTCTGGATTAGCCATCAATAGTGGGGGCAGTCATGAGATATCAGTAGTTATGAATTTTGACAGGTTAATGCCAAAAGAAAGTAAGTACAACGATTGTCTTATGTTATTCAGATAAGAATGGTATAATTTGTGCTTTTAAAATAAGTAGAGATTTAATTTCTTAATTTGGAATATATGTCTCTAAATATTTTGAATACTAAGACTAGTACTAAAATTTAATTATATTTGCCGACTTAACGGTTAAAACAAGCTAACAGAATGAAGAGTTTATTAAAATTTATGACTGTCGCTTTCACTGCAAGTTTAATATTGGGGTCTTGTAGTAAGGGTGGAGAGACTTCTGATGCCACGGGCTGGAAGTACAATGATCCTGAATGGGGAGGATTTGAAAAATTAGACTATGAAGGTCAGGTAACTGGTCCTAACTTAGTACTTGTTGAAGGTGGAACCTTTACCATGGGAACAACACAAGAAGATGTTACTTTCGAATGGAACAACATGCCTAGAAGAGTAACCGTTTCATCTTTTTACATGGATGAAACAGAAGTAAGTAATTCTTTTTACAAAGAATACCTGCACTGGGTTAAGACTCATTATATTTCTTACCCAGAAGTTTATAGACAATCACTTCCTGATACATTAGTATGGAGAGAAGAATTAGCCTATAATGAACCTCTAGTAAAAACCTACTTCCGTCACCCATCATATGATGACTATCCTGTAGTTGGAGTAAACTGGGATCAAGCTACAGATTATGCAGCTTGGAGATCTGACAGAGTAAATGAAATGCTATTGATTCAAAGGGGTATATTAAATCCTAGTCCTGAACAAAAAGATTCTGATGTATTTGATACTGAAGCATATCTTGCTGGTCAATACCAAGGTAATGTAAAAGAAAACATGCCAGATTTAGTGACTGGAGGAGAACGAGCAGTTCAATTCGAAGATGGAATTTTACTTCCAGATTATATAATTCCTACTGAAGCACAATGGGAATATGCAGCATTAGCTCTTCAAGGAAATCAAGCATCATCAAAAGATGAAGTAATTACCGATAAGAGAATATTCCCATGGAATGGGAATACTGCGAGGTATAAAACTAGAAACGGTACGCAAGGTAAAATCTTAGCTAACTTTAAAAGAGGTAGAGGAGATTACATGGGTATGGATGGAGCTTTGAATGATAATGCTTCAACGCCAGGTCCAGTAAGAGCATTCTTACCAAATGATTTCGGCCTCTACAACATGGCTGGAAACGTAGCTGAATGGACTGCTGATGTATATAGGCCGCTTACAAGTTCTTCATTGAAAGATACTGAGCAACAAGATCTTAACCCATATAGAGGTAATGTATTCCAGTCTGTCGTTATTGACGAATCAGGAAATATTGCTGAAAAGGATAGTCTTGGAAATCTTAAGTATAGAAATGTAACGGATGAAGAAGTTGCTGAAAGAGAAAACTATAGAGTTGGAGATGCAAGAGATTATCAAGATGATGACGACGAGTCAATCGCCTATGGATACGGTAAAACTACTTTGATCAATGACGAATCAATGGTTATTAAAGGTGGTTCTTGGGCTGATAGACTTTTCTGGTTAGCACCTGGTGCAAGAAAATTCAAACAAAGAGATAAATCAGACAAATCATTAGGATTCAGATGTGCCATGATTAGAGTTGGTGGAGAATCTGGTAATGAAGATACTGGAGGAAACACTTTCAAAGAAGGAAAGAAAAAAGTAAAGAGAAGATATTAATAATTTCTTTTTAAAAATAAAAAAGCCTTTGCAACTTAATTGATGCAGAGGCTTTTTATTATAAAACCACTCTCTACCTCCATTCAAATAAACTAATGAAAACAGCTGCTCTACATAAAAAATATACAGAATGCAAAGGTATATCTATTGACACGAGGTCTATTTCGGCAGGACAGATGTTCTTTGCATTAAAAGGGCCAAATTTTGATGGACATCAATACATTGATAAAGCAATAGAATTAGGTGCTAAATACTCAATAATTGATGATGAAGAATATAAGAATCTACCTAATACTATTCTAGTAAAGGATACAGAGAAAGCACTTCAAAATCTAGCCAAATTCCATCGATCAACATTAACTATACCAATAATAGGGCTTACAGGATCAAATGGAAAAACAACTACAAAAGAATTATTAGCAAGCGTACTGTCTCAAAAATTTAATGTTTTTGCTACTAAAGGTAACTTAAACAACCACCTAGGTGTCCCAATTAGTATCTTATCAATAAAAGGAAGTCATACTATTGCCATTATCGAGATGGGTGCAAATCATATCGGAGAGATAAAATTCCTTTCAGAAATAGCAATGCCTAATTATGGATTAATTACCAATATTGGGAAAGCACATTTAGAAGGATTCGGAAGTATCGAAGGTGTAAGAAAAGGAAAAACAGAATTATACGAATATATTAGAAAAATAAAAGGTCAGATCTTCTACAACAATTCAGATATAAACCTATCAAACTCTGTCTCCTTAGATGATGATTCTATAGTTTATAGTAATTCTGATATTGAAATAATGAATTCTTTTCCACATCTAAAAATCTCATATAAGAGCCAAGTATATACTTCTAACTTAAGTGGAGCATATAATGCTACTAATATGATAGCAGCCATTACTATTGGTGAATACTTCAAAGTTGAAAATTCTCAAATCACAAAAGGTCTTTCATCATACATTCCTACAAATAATAGATCAGAAATCAGAAAGACGAATAATAACCTTCTTATTCTAGATGCTTACAATGCTAACCCTTCTAGTATGAGAGTGAGTATAGAGAATCTACACAACGCAAAGGCAAGGAATAAGGTCCTAATTGTTGGCCACATGTTAGAATTAGGAAAAGAATCAAAAATTGAACATGAAGAACTTATTAAATTTATTACTAAATGTAAATTTGATGAAGTTTTCCTAGTTGGACATGAGTTTAGTAATATTACTATTCCAGAACACTGTCATTATTTTAAAAACACTCATAACCTTAATCTATACATTTCTGATAATCCTTTGAAAAACAAGACTATACTTTTAAAAGGATCTCGAGGCATAGCACTTGAACATTTAATACCATCACTATAGTAGTTTTAATAATCTATCAGGAATTTCATTTTCAATAGTTTGTTGATATTCTTCATATGCACATGATACATATCTGTTAGATTCGTTTTCAAGCTTGAGCCACCACTTGCCAGACTTATTACTTTGAGTAAAGATCAATGAATAATCTACTTCATTTAATTCAATAATATATTCTTTAAAGTCATCAGAAAATGCTGGATGATCTTTTGGTCTCAATTCTACTCCTTCGTGCAGATACCATAGTAGTTCTGCAACCATAAGACCCTCGATATTCGAATTCTCATCCAAACCAGAAGTATCCAGAGTAATTAGTTTCAATCTCAATCCTTCTCCAACATATCTCATAATTTGACACGCCTCTTCAGAATGCAAGCCTGTAGGAAGAGCATTATTCACATTAGGACAATCGGATTTTCTTATTGCAGATAAATCAAAATGCAAATAGTTACATTCTCTTAGTATCGGTTCTATTATACGTTGATTTCCTCTTAGTGCCCCTAAGCTCAATCCTGGATTATTAGAAGCTATAACTTCTTGGAATTGAAACTTTGGAATGACATGTCGTTGATATCCAATATTTTCAACATTATACGTTTCTGGAGACAAGGAAATCCCATTTGAAATAAAAGCACAGTTATTCAATCGCTGCTCTAAATGCATAGCTTGACAGAACTCTTTAAAACAATCCAAATCGACACCAATTAGAACGGGAAGTATAAATCCATCTTGAAGCTCAGAAATAACTTGATATATAGTTGAAGCATTTGAAGAAGTCAAATTCCCAATATCAACTATTGAAGTATCAAAATGATTATGTAATTTATCAAGAGTGGACCTTACAACCGAAGAAAATTTATGATCTCTCGAAAAAACCACTATTTTTGCAGCAGTTAAGTCAGGAAAGTTGCCTTGACAACTATATTGATCGGTAAAATAATTGTTGCATTGCTCTGAAGATATAGGAGATAACCAATTAGATAACATACATATTATATTTAAAGCAAATATAAAAAATATTGTCTTATAGAAACTTATAACTAAAACAAATTTATTCTATGAAAGAAAGTTTAGATGTTTTATTAGAAAAATATAAAAATAAAAAACCAGAGATTGTATTTGAATGGCAAGATCAGCTTACTGAAGCGAAAGGTTGGGTGGTAATCAATACACTTAAGAATGGCGCAGCTGGTGGTGGCACAAGAATGAGAAAAGGATTAAACAAAGAAGAAGTTGTATCCTTGGCAAAAGTAATGGAAATAAAATTTGGTGTTTGTGGCCCCCCAATTGGAGGAGCAAAATCAGGAATCGATTTCGACCCTAGAGATCCTCGAAGAACTGAAGTTTTAGAAAGGTGGTATGCTGCAGTCTACCCTATCCTGAAAAATTACTACGGTACAGGAGGCGACCTTAATGTAGATGAACTTAAAGATGTTGTTCCAATCACGGAAGAGCTTGGTCTATGGCACCCACAAGAAGGGATAGTAAATGGTCATCTTAAATCTAACAAAGGTGAAGCTATTAACATCATTGGCCAATTAAGATATGGTTGTGCTAAAACAATCGAAGATCCGAAGTTTGCACCAGTTAGCAAAGGTCGATATGCAGTAGCTGATATGATTACTGGATATGGAGTTGCTGAATCTGTAATCCATTTTTATGATTTATTCTCAAACACAACAGTAAAGGATAAAAAAGTTATTATACAAGGTTGGGGAAATGTAGCATCTGCCACAGCATACTATCTTTCTAACGCAGGAGCTAAGATCGTAGGTATTATAGATCGAAAAGGTGGTATTATAGATAACGATGGTTTATCAAGAGAAAGAGTTGAAAGTTTATTTGTAGCTAAAAATGGAAATGAGTTAAGTACAGAACTTATTCCTTTCGAAGAAATAAATAATAAAATTTGGGATATTGAAGCTGATGTTTTCATTCCTGGAGCGGCATCCAAAATAGTAAGTAAAGATCAGGTTGAAAGATTATTGATTAATGGATTAGAACTTATTTCATGTGGTGCTAATGTTCCATTTACGGATGATAAAATATTCTTTGGAGAAACGGCAAGGTTTTTGGATAATAAATTAAGTATCATTCCTGATTTTTTAGCTAATTGTGGAATGGCACGTGTTTTTGCATATTTAATGCAAGAAAAAGCAGAACTAACAGACCAAGCAATATTTGAGGATGTTAGCATAACAATTAAACAATTCATGGAAAAAATGCTCATTTCCGACAAATCAAAAGTTAAATTCAGTGAAAGAGCCCTACATAATGTATTAAATACTATTTTTGCATAGTATATTACGATGTTTTATTTGGTGTCTTAAAATATATATGTATTTTTGTGCACTATAAACTTATAAAAAGATTAAATTATTGCCCTATGACAAAAAGGATTTATTTACTCAGCTTTCTACTAGCTTTTTGCGTCCTCAGTGCGAATGCACAAGAAGATGCATTTGTAAAGACTGGTATTACAGATGAAATGACAAAAGACCCCGAACAAAACAAAATGTGGAGAATGGGTGAAACAAACTATTCCGCTAAGCCTAAAAGTGCTTGGGAATTAGGAGTTCACCTTGGACATGCATTTATAGATGGTGATGTTGACAGAACAATCCCTGGTGGGTTTGGCGTTGGTTTACACTTACGTAAAGCTGTACATTATGTTTTCTCAATACGTGCTGACTTATTTTACGGTCAAATGACTGGTAAAGAAACACAACTATGGAAAACCAGAGCAGATGGTGGTGGTCTAGTAGAATATGGAATAGCCGGTGACACTGATTTTGTAAATGAGTATGCACAGTACGAAGGTACTTCAGGTTGGGTTCCAAATCACAAGACTACTTATATGTATGGTGCGCTACAAGGTGTAATCAACATTGGTAATCTTTTATTCCACAAAGACAGAAACAAATGGAATTGGTACACTACAATTGGTGTAGGTCTATCTAATCACAACACTAAAATTGACCTTTTAGATGCTTCAGGTGTTGCTTATCCTGACTTAGGTGGAATTGAGGCTTTCGCTCTTGATACTAAAGAAGGAAGAAATCAAAGAAAAGATTTCATTGCAAATATCTACGATGGTGTATATGAAACTGACGGCCCTAAAAAACAAGGTATCTTCAGATTAGGTGATGAAACTAATATTCATGTAATCTTCACAGGTTCTATGGGTTTATCAAGAAAGATAAGCAAAAGAATCAATATTGGTATTGAGCACCAAGTAATGCTTTCTGATAATGATTTCCTTGATGGAATTAAGTTCAGAACAGCACTTGATCAAACAAATAATACTGACATAGTACATTACACTAACTTAAGATTAGGAATTAACATAGGAAACTTAGACAAAGTAACTGAGCCTTTATACTGGTTGAATCCTCTTGATGCTACATTTAACGACATAGCTGAATTAAAGCAAAGACCTCTACTTGACCTTTCTGATGAAGATGCTGATGGTATCATCGATATGTTAGATCAAGAATTAGATACTCCAGCTGGATGTCCAGTTGATACTAGAGGTGTAACTTTAGATAGTGATGGTGACGGATTTGCTGATTGTAAAGATGAAGAGCCTTATTCACCTCCTGGTTTTGATGTTGATAATAAAGGTGTTGCAGCGGTTCCTTCAATAACTGAAGATGACGTTAACGCTATTGTTGACAATAAGACATCAGCAATGATGAGTACCGTTAATACTATGGTTGCAAATAACAACAGCTCTGATTGTGGAAAATGGTTCTTACCAATGATTCACTTCGATCTTGATAGATATAATATTAAGCCTGATTTTTACGGACAACTACACCATGTAGCTAATGTAATGAAAATGTGCCCAAGTATTTGTGTATCAGCTGTAGGTCATACTGATGCTAGAAATAGCAATGACTATAACAGAGTACTTTCTTACAATAGAGCTCAAGCTACTGTTGATTACTTAGTAACAAACTACGGAATCGAAAGAAGTAGATTCAAATTAATGTATGGTGGTGAAGATGCTCCGATGATGGGAGGTGCTAACGCAAAATCTGAATCACAACACTACATGAATAGAAGAGTAGAGTTCAGAGTATGTGGAGATAGTGATTATGAAATGGGAAGACCAGAAGGCCCTAACGCTGGAAAAGGTGACAGATCTACTAGATCAGCTAGTGGTTCTACTTACAGTGGAAATAAAAACTCAGGATATTAATATATCCTCGTTATAATAAAGAAGAAAGGATGTAACATTGTTACATCCTTTTTTTTTGCTATATCCTCAAATCAAAACACAAGTTTTGAGTGATACCCTACTACTTTATCATGAAAGCGGCTATATAAAATTGAACCAAGCAATTCATTTCTATCTATTGTTATATCTATAATAACCAGACTTTAGAAAAACTTCACCGCATTATATTTTCAAGCCTGACCACAAATACTTAAGTTGCAATGGCTATCTAAAAGAATCACACGTCAATTTCACATAAAAGATATTGCATAATCTAATTAAATGATTATCTTTGCACTCCATTTGGAAAAAGAAATTAAAATTAAATAACATGTTTGCAATCGTAACAATAGCTGGTCAGCAAATGAAAGTGACAGAAGGTCAAGAGATCTTTGTCCACCAGTTAGAAGCTTCAGAGGGTGATAAAGTTAGTTTTGACCAAGTATTATTGGTTGAAAATAGCGGATCTACAACTTTGGGCACGCCGGTTTTAAGTGGTGCCTCAGTAGGTGCAACTGTACTTGGACATCAGAAAGGTGACAAAGTAATCGTCTTCAAAAAGAAGAGAAGAAAAGGGTATCAAGTAAAGAATGGTCACAGACAATGCTTTACTAAAATTAAAATAGACACTATCTCTGCATAATATTGCGGATTTATTTTTCATAACAATAAAAAATATTAATCATGGCTCACAAGAAAGGAGTAGGTAGTACGGACAATGGAAGAGATAGTAATCCTAAATATTTAGGTGTCAAATTATTCGGTGGACAGTACGCAAAAGCTGGTAACATTATAGTAAGACAAAGAGGAACAAAATTTCACCCTGGCGTAAATGTTGGAATAGGTAGAGATCATACTCTTCATGCTTTGGTGCATGGGACAATTGAGTTCAAAAAAAGAAGAATGGGAAGAACATTTGTTAATGTTGTACCTGACTTGAACTATCAAGCACCTGTTAAAGGAAATAAAGCATCTGCAGAGGAAGAATAATTCCTATTCAGAATAATATATACAGATGGATGATTTGGAAACAAATCATCCATTTTTGTTTTTATGCATTTAGTAAATGGTCAATTATTTAATGAGCATTACAAGTGCACCGAGGGCTGTCATTATTAGGATGAATTTACGATATTGATTTTCTTCGAATCTTTTCACAACCCGAATTCCCACTATAAAACCAACAATTACACCAGGCACTAGCCTCAAATCAACGATTAAAGAAGATATTCCTATCGTTTCCCAGCTAAAAACATGAAATGGCAGCTTAAATAAATTCACTATAAAATACAACCAAGCTGCTGTTCCAATAAATTCGTTCTTAGGTATTCTAGTAGCCAAGAAAAATATATTTGAAAATGCACCAGCCAAATTACCAATCATAGTTGTAAATCCTGCGGATAATCCCATCGATCCAGCAAACCAAATTTTATCAGGAACATTTCTTTTATCATAATTTTCCCAAGCAATCATAATAACAACACTAATTAAGATAATCGCTGCCATACCCTTCTTAAACAAATCCTCAGGAAGATCTTTACCAACATAAACACCAAATAATACTCCTACGAGCATCCATGGTAAAAACTTAAACAAATAGCGCCACTGGGCATGTCTATTGTAATAAGTTACCGCTAAAACATCAGCAAAAATTAATAGAGGAAGCAATATTCCTGTGGATGCCTTGGCTCCATGCACTAAAGCCATCAATGTTACAATAACAATTCCCATCCCCTTCAATCCAGATTTGGACATTCCAAGAATAAACGCAGCACATAAAGAGATTAAGTAATACAAATTTTATTTTATTCTACATTACATTTAAAAATCAAATATATGAACTGAAATTACAAACATGCAATTTTCATTTTTCTAAATTGAATCCAAATTGATGCTCCTATCGCGAATAATACTATATCCATAAAAAGTACATAATATTTCTATGTATCTAGGTTATAAATTTAACAACACTCCCTTTATTCATTTATGTTTTACAACTCAATTCATTACATTTGCAGCTTTTAGTATACTGACGGTAAACAAACCGTAATTAAGCAACCAACCTATCTTTGAAGAATGGCTGAAAGAAAGATAAAATCGGCTCTAATATCCGTGTTTCATAAAGACGGACTAGAGAACATTGTAAAGACATTAATCCAACAAGGTGTCACTATATATAGTACAGGAGGAACCCAAAAATTCATCGAGGCGCAAGGCGGACAGGTTGAAAGAGTGGAAGACCTTACGAGCTACCCTTCTATCCTTGACGGTAGAGTGAAAACTTTACACCCTAAGGTGTTTGGTGGAATACTAGCAAGAAGAGAAGATGATCATCTATCGCAGCTTGACAAATACGAAATACCTCAGATAGATCTCGTTGTTGTTGACCTATACCCTTTTGAACAGACTGTCGCTGCAACAAACGACCAAGCAACCATAATCGAAAAAATTGATATTGGAGGCATTGCATTAATCCGTGGAGCAGCCAAAAACTTTGGAGATGTTGTTGTTATTCCTTCTCAAGATGAATACTCTGATTTAGAAAGAATTCTTTCAGATCAAAATGGCCTATCAACACTAGAAGATAGGCAAGCACTTGCAAGGAAAGCATTCAAGGTATCGTCAAACTATGACACGGCTATTCATAACTATTTTGATAGCCTAGAAAAAGACACGAAACCTGCATTCAAACAATCAATTCATATCGGAACGCCATTAAGATATGGAGAAAATCCTCATCAACAAGGAATATTCTTTGGTGAGATGGATGCAATGTTCGAAAAAATAGGAGGTAAAGAATTATCATTTAATAATTTAGTTGACGTTGATGCCGCTGTAAACCTAATGGCTGAGTTTAAAAATGATGAGCCTACATTTGCTGTATTGAAACATACAAACCCTTGCGGCATAGCAACTAGACCGACTGTGTTAGAAGCTTGGCATGCGGCATTAGCAGGAGACCCTGTTTCAGCATTTGGCGGTATATTAATATCAAATACAAAAATAGACCTTGCAACAGCTGAGCAAATCAATAAATTATTCTATGAAGTACTTATTGCACCTGACTTTGATCAAGACGCAATGGATCTTCTAGGCGCTAAGAAAAAAAGAATCTTGCTTAAAATAAAGCACTTCCATGTAAATGATAAGAGCTTTAAGAGTCTTCTGAATGGCGTAATTCAGCAGGACACAGACAAAAGAACAGAAACAGTAACTGAGTTATCTCCCGCGACAAATAGAAAACCAACCGAACAGGAGCTGAAAGACTTAATATTTGCTAACAAATGTGTTAAACACTTAAAATCGAATACTATCGTTTTAGCTAAGAACAATCAATTACTCGGCATGGGTTGTGGCCAAACGAGTCGAGTTGATGCTTGTAATCAAGCAATAGCCAAGGCCAAGGGATTTGGCTTTGAACTAGATGGATGCGCAATGGCATCGGATGCTTTTTTCCCTTTTCCAGATTGTGTAGAAATTGCAGATAAAGCTGGAATCCGCGCTGTAGTGCAACCAGGAGGATCAATCAAAGATCAGCTAAGCATTGATTACTGCAACGACAATGACATTGCAATGGTATTTACTGGAGTAAGGCATTTCAAGCACTAATATAGACTGACAATAATTATGTTTAATTTCGTGAGATGAATCTGTGTATTGATATAGGAAACACTAGGATCAAAATTGGTATATTCGATTTTGGCCGTATGATTTATAATGATGCTTTCTATACGATGAACGAATTAGAAGTTAATAACCTATTTGAAAAATATAAAATAACAAAAGCAATCTCAAGTAGTACTCGCAAAAGTGTAAGTGCTTTCGAAAAAAGAGTTAAGGCTAATGTTTCATTACTTCGATTGAATCATAAAACACCAGTACCAGTAAAAAACTTATATCAAACCCCAAAAACTTTGGGAAAAGATAGATTGGCGGTCGCTATAGGATGCACTAAAGTCTACCCAAATAAAAACTGTCTGATAATTGATGCTGGCACGTGTATCACATACGATATAATCACAGCAGATAAAAGATACTTGGGGGGAAATATTTCACCAGGATTACGAATGAGAGCGGAGGCAATGGATACCATGACCTCTACCCTACCCCTTGTAGAACCTGTATATAATATAGACTATATAGGTAAAAGTACTATCACTGCAATGCAAAATGGTATTGTTTACGGTACATTATTAGAAATTGAATCGTTAATAGCTATGATAAAACATGACATTGGAGATATTAACGTAATAATAACCGGCGGAGACGCTCCTTTTTTTGCAGATCTCTTAAAAACTAAGATATTTGTCCATTCATTTCTAGTCTTAGAAGGATTAGATGCAACAATAAACTATGCAGTATAGAATAATAGCATTCTTATTTTCATTTTTAGTCATTGCTCAGATTTCTGCGCAAACCAATGGAAATTCACCATATTCTAGATATGGTATTGGAGATCTCGTTGATGAAAACTTCTTACACTTAAGAAATATGGGGTCATTGGGATCCTCGTATGTTGACGGTCACCATATAAATATCGTAAACCCAGCAAGTCTAGCTTCTCTGCGAGCGACTGCATTTGATATAGGAATGTCTGCAACTAGATCTACTCTAAATAGTGGCCTAGAATCAAGTACAGCATGGAGAGGCAACATACAGTACTTATCACTTGCTTTTCCTCTTTCGAACCCTCTGAATGAGATATTAAATCAAAAGAAGAAACCATATGATCTAGGAATGTCATTTACTTTGATGCCCAACAGTACCGTAGGATACAATATAACATCTCAAGATACTATTGATGGCATTGGGGAAGTAAGGAGAGCGTTCTCTGGAGATGGCGGAAGCTATAAATTCATGTGGGGAAATGCAATTAAATATAAAGAATTCTCATTTGGTATAAATATGGGATACTTATTTGGAAACATTGAGTATAACCAAACAATCACACTTGCAGAATTACCGGTTGCTTATCAAAATCTATTTGCGTCAAAGTATAACCTAAAAGGATTTATATGGGGTGTAGGTGGTATGTACTTAAAAGTGCTAAACCAAAAACAAATAGATGAAAAGACCACACAAGAATCGAAAATACTATCTCTTGGTGTTCGACTAAAATCAGCTACTTCATTTAATACTTCATTAACAGAATCGAAACTCGGAGTACAGACTCCTACCTCGGCTAATCAGTTTATAGATACAATATCTCTAACCTCAGATCAAGCCGGAACTGGTAAATTACCATTAGAACTGGGCTTCGGGGCTAGTTATTATCATGGCAACAAATATATGATTGGGTTTGATTTTGGAACTGCAAATTGGTCTAGCTATGAAAATGATGCTGACCCTACACTTGCTAATAATCCGTTAAAAAACACAATGAATGTTTCTTTAGGAGGATTCTTTCGTCCTAACCATAGATCATACAACAGGTATTTCAAAAGAGTATATTACCGGTATGGATTGTATTATAAAACTGATCCAAGAGTTGTAAGTGGAGAACAAATCAATTCTCGTGGGGTAACATTTGGAATGGGATTACCATTTATTTACCAAAGAAAGATTTCACATGCAAATATTGGAATTGAATTTGGAAAAAAAGGTAGTGGGTCCATAATTGAAGAAACATTCTTTAAATTAAGCTTAGGATTCACGTTCAATGATGACGAATGGTTCATAAAACGAATATACAACTAGAAGAACACAACTATATATAACAAATCTTCATCTACTATTTGACTGATGGGCTATTGATGGAGTAACAGATTAACAAGAATTAAAAAGTATATTATGACACGACTTAAAAAATTATTATTCGCGAGCGTATTAACATTAGCAACTGTGACATTGGGGAATGCACAGTGCGCATCTTGGGTAGATTCGCCACAGAAAGAAGATGCTGAGAATGCTCACTCGATCTATAGACAAGCACTAAAAGATAAAGATTACACTTTAGCTTATGAGAACTGGGAAAAAGCATTTACCATAGCTCCAGCGGCAGATGGAAAAAGAGATTACCACTTTACTGATGGAGCGCAACTATTTTTACAGAAGTTTAAGAATGAAACAGATGCTACATTAAAAGATGAGCATAAAGCAAAATACATCTCACTTATTGATGATGCAATCGCTTGTTACAAAGCGGGATCAATCACAAGTAGTAAATGTCCCGATGGATCATGTATAGATGCAAGAATTGGATACCTAGCAGGTAGAAAAGCATTTGACATGTTTTATACATTCAACACTCCGTACAGCCAAACACTTGCAGCTTTGGACTTAGCAAGAGAAAATAGTGGTTTAGAGGCTGAATACATCATCTTTGATCCATATGCATCTATCATTGTATATGAATTCGAAAAAGGAAAATTTGAAAAAGCTAAAGCTCGATCTCTTTATGATGAATTGAATGCTATTGCAGACCACAATATAGAGAAAGGGGGATCACTAGGTCCTTACTATCAGCAGGCAAAAGAAGCTATGAATGCTAAGTTTGCTGTTATAGGAAATGACATATTCGATTGTGAATTCTTTGTAGAGAAAATGAGACCAGAATACGATGCATCTCCAGAAGATCCTGAAGTGTGGAAAAAAATAGTATCAAAGTTAAAAGCACAAAGCTGTGATCCTAGTAATGCTTTCCTTATGGAAGTAGAGGGCAAATATAAAACTTGGGCCAATACACAGAATGCCGCTAAAAAAGCAGAATTCGAAGCAAACAACCCTGGCATTTTAGCTAAAAAAGCTTATGATGCAGGTAACTTTGAAGAGGCTATAAATAAATATAATGATGCAATTGATGCAGAAATGGATCTTAGTAAAAAAGCTGGATACCAATTTAGTAAAGCATCTATTCAATATAGAAAACTGAAAAAATATGGTGCAGCAAGAGCTACAGCATTAGAAGCAGCTAAAAACAGACCAGGATGGGGAAGACCGTATATGTTAATCGGTGACATGTATGGATCAGGAGCTAGATCATGTGGAGATTCTTGGAACCAAAGACTTGCTATCCTTGCAGCGATGGACAAATACAGATATGCAAAATCTGTAGACGCGTCAGTTGCAGATGATGCAAATTCTAGATTGTCAAAATACAGAGCATCAATGCCATCAAAAGAAGACGGATTCTCAAGAGGAATAAAAGAAGGATCTGCACAAACAGTAGGGTGTTGGATTGGAGAAAAAGTAAAAATACAATACGCTAAGTAATTAGTAATTTTATAAAATACAAAGGGAAGAATCAGAAATGGTTCTTCCCTTTGTTATTCTTAGCAAATAAAGATTATACCCTATTAACAGTCCAACAAAAAGGGCATTCAATAGAAAAATTGAACTCCGATGACGAGCCATTCGTTATCTTTACAATAAATAGAAAAATATGAGTAAATATATCAGACTGATTGCAATATTGATGATTGCCGTTTCTTTCACATTTACATCTTGTAAGACGACTAAAGATAGTCTATCGCAAAAACTTGAAAACGAAGTATACAAGCCACTTACTAACGCCCTACTATGGAAAATTGAAGGTCAAGGCCTTACTGAACCATCATATCTCTACGGTACTATTCATCTCATTGATTCCGAAGCATACTATTTGCCTAATGGAACATTAGCAGCTATTGACAATACGAAGAAAATGGTATTCGAAATAGATATGAATGAAATGAATGATATGAGTAACATGATGAGTATCATGAATCAAGCATTCATGAATGATGGCAAAACACTGAAGGACCTAATAAGTGAAGAAGATTATAAAATGGTCGATGCCCATTTTGCAAAAATAGGAATGCCTCTTATGATGCTAGAAAGAATGAAACCTATGTTTCTTACTGTATTTGCTTCTGGAGATATGGACCCCTCTGGTCTTCAAAATGGTAGTATGAAATCATACGAAATGGAATTCATGGATATAGCTAAAAGCTCAAATATGCCGATGGCTGGACTAGAAACTATCGAATTCCAAATGAGTGTATTTGATTCAATTCCTTATCAAGCTCAAGCAGACATGTTAATTGAAACAATCAAAGCAGGTGATTCGGGTAGCGATCAAATGAAGGAAATGGTCGAAATGTATAAGTCGCAGAATATAAATGCTATGATAGCAATGATAACAGATGAAGGCGAGCAATTGTCAGAATATGAAGATGTTTTACTTAGTAAAAGAAACACAGCTTGGATCAGTGGCATGAAAACGATGATGTCCGAAATGCCGACATTCTTTGCTGTAGGTGCAGGCCACTTAGCAGGTAAGAAAGGAGTAATCAACTTGCTAAAAAAAGAAGGATATAAACTTACACCTGTATCGCATAAAAAATCATAATACTAATATGCCAATCATTACCGTAAAAGATATTACCCCAAAGATTGATAGTACTTGCTGGGTGGCCGAAAATGCTACTATAACTGGTGACGTCGAAATAGGAACCGAATCAAGCATATGGTTTCAAGCCGTAATAAGAGGTGATGTTAATAAAATAAAAATTGGCAAAAGGGTTAATATACAAGACGCTGCAATAATTCATGGGTCTACAGGAAAACAAGATACAGTAATCGGTGATGATGTATCTATTGGCCATAGAGCTGTCATACATGGCTGTAATATCCATGATAAAGTACTAATAGGAATGGGTGCAATAATATTGGATGGTGCAATCGTTGAAACTAACGTAATAGTAGGTGCCGGAGCTGTCGTTACTGTAGGTGCCATTCTCGAATCTGGTTATCTGTATGCAGGAGTTCCTGCTAAAAAAATCAAACCTTTGGAAAAGGGCAAACATGATTTCTTCATCGAAGCTACAGCTGCTGGGTATGTTGAAAATAAAAACCTATACAAGTAAAGAATTTAGAGAGCTATACGTTTAAAATATTGAGTAAATTAATAACAGAGAAAATGCAAAAACTTACTGCAGTAATCATAGATGACATGGAATTAGCAAGGACATCATTAAAAGCTGACCTTTCTGACTATTGTGATAATGTAGAGGTAATAGGTGAAGCTGACGGTGTACTTTCGGGAGCGAAACTACTAAAACAGACTGTGCCAGACATTCTCTTCCTAGATATTGAAATGGAGGATGGAAGTGGTTTTGATCTATTGGATATTGTTCCTAATAATTTGGATTCTGTCGTATTCGTTACAGCGAGACAGGACTATGCGCTTAAGGCATTTCAATACTCAGCATTAGATTATTTACTTAAACCGGTTAATCCTGAACTACTCATAAAGGCCGTTGAAAAACTCGCCCAGAAGAAACTATCCGCCAAATCACAATTGGACTTATTACGTGGCAGTATAAAACCAGATTCGAAACTAGAAAAAATAGCCCTTCATACTTCTGAAAAAATTGAGGTTGCGGAGATAAAAAATATTGTCCGTCTCGAATCTATGACGAACTATACATACTTCTATTTTGCTGATGGTAGTAAATTATTGATTACTCGTACACTAAAGGAATTTGATAGAATGCTGAGTGATTCAGGTTTTGAAAGAGTTCATCAATCTCACCTGATCAACATGGCATATGTTAAAGCATATGTCAAAACTGAAGGTGGGTACATATCAATGAAAGATGGTAGTATGGTGCCGGTATCGGTCAGAAAAAAGAGTTTTGTAATGGGCCTTTTGGGATAATTTAAAACTGACTAATGCATCTATTCCATAAAGTTTTTCATATCGAGAGTTCTCATTTTCTTGAGTATACCTTCTACTTTAAAACCACTATATGCACCCATTATTATAAAATATAGAATTGCAAGTCGGACAAGAACAATTATTAACAATAACCCATTCGAAAAGGTAACTAATGCTAATCCGAAATTAAGCAAATAAAGAAATGAGATTACTGAAAAAGAGTATTTAGAATATTCAAAAGGAACAAATATAGCTACTATATAAATCAATAATAACCCAATTTCAAGAAAACCAGCCCCCGCACCATTTGCGCTAGCAAATGCAAAAGTAATCAAAGTTAATACCGTAACAATAATCGTAGTTAATTTTGCCCGACCATAGATCTTCTTTGCTTCCAAGTATTCATTCTTAATAGCAATTTTTGCCTCTAACTTCCTAACGGTTAAACTATCTGGTTGCAACTCTAAATTATCATCTAATAACTCCATACCCTATTAAAATACTATTTAATTTATTTTGTTTGCCGTCAAAAATTATAGTTCTACCTAGACAAAATATAGACCCATTTTGCAACTACATAAATCATAAATAGAACACCAAATATTCCTATTCCTGAACTACTTTTCTTCTCTTCGTGAATCACCTCTATTTCTTTTGACTCTACAGCTTTATTAATAAGCACTAAAGCATCTTCATCAGAATAACCTCTATTCATCAAATAGTTCTTTATACTGTCCACTGACATACCATTTTTCAGGCTTTGTTGCACTTGGATAATATCATCTCGACTAGAAAAACCAGAATCATTTTTATTGGGAGGTTTCAATCCTCTTTTTGCACCTTCCATACGACAAGCATCTAATAACTTAGGAGAGTATGCAATCTTTCCTTCGAGCATAGCAGATAGCTTCGCATCACTATAACCCTCAACATCAGCTGAAAAAGGATTGTCTGATATTAAATTATCGTTGATCTCCAGATTCCTTAGTTCAGCTTCACGTCTGCATCCATAAACAAGAAGAGATGAGTAGTTACTGGAATCCTGAAGTATTTCAGTTATTCTCTTATCTGTAAAATGTGCAATTTCATTTCCAAAGGGGTTGTTCTCAGTTACCATATCATGATTTATTTAAAGTAATTGTAATTAGTTAATTATAGGATACGAGATAGAATCTATAAAATTTATCCTAAATATATAAAAAAACCTACTATTCCATAAATGAAAAAATTTAAGTACATAGAAATATTAGTATATGTAAAAGATCATATTACAGTTATCTTTAATATTATTATCTTTGCCATTATTAGAGATCTCCGAGAGCACTATTTTGTTGTTGCGGGAGATAAATCAAATCACTCATAATGACATTTAAAGAATTAAATATAATAGAGCCTATTCTAAAGGCATTAGCGGATAAGGGATATGTGGAGCCCACCCCAATACAGGCAAAGGCAATACCATTAATCTTAGAAGAAAAAGATTTACTTGGCGTTGCACAAACAGGGACAGGAAAGACTGCCGCATTTGCCATCCCTATCATTCAGTTAATCGAAAAAGATATTGCACATGAGCAAGGAAATAAGATTATAAAAGCTCTTATCGTAACCCCAACTAGAGAATTAGCTATTCAAATTGATGAAAACATCAAGGAATACAGTAAAAATACAGACTTAACCCATACGGTTATTTTTGGTGGTGTAAAGCAACACGCCCAAGTTAAAAAACTAAGACAAGGTATAGACATATTAACAGCTACTCCGGGTAGACTTTTAGATCTTATCAATCAAGGTCATATTAGAATCGATCAGATCAAACTTTTTGTTCTTGATGAAGCAGATCGAATGCTAGATATGGGATTCATAAATGACATTCGAAAACTATTAAAAATAATACCTGATAAGAGGCAATCTCTTTTCTTCTCAGCAACAATGCCACAAAACATTATAGATCTATCTAATAAAATATTGGATAAGCCTATAAAAGTAGAAGTAACGCCAGCGAGTTCTACAGCTGAAACAATCAAACAGGTTATTTACTATACAAATAGATCAGATAAAGGAGCTCTTTTGATTGAGATCCTAAAAGAAAGAAATATTGAACAAGCGTTGGTCTTTACGAGAACAAAGCATGGAGCTGACAGAGTAGCTAGAAACCTTACTAAAAAAGGAATAAAATCTTACTCTATTCACGGTGACAAAGCTCAAAATCAAAGACAAAAATCCCTTAAGTTATTCAAAGAAGGAAGTATTCAAGTTTTAGTTGCGACTGATATTGCAGCAAGAGGAATTGATATTGATAAACTGAGGTATGTAATCAACTATGAAATACCTAATCTCCCTGAAACATATGTACACAGAATTGGAAGATCAGGAAGAGCAGGAGAAGAAGGAATTGCCATAGGAATTGCAGAGCCGGAAGAAAACCAATTTGTAAGAGATATTGAAAAACTGATCGGTATAAAGATAGAAGTAGCTACAAGCGCAAACTATCCACAGACAGAAAAACCTATGACAGCCGCTGAAAAAAAACAGTGGGAAAAAGAAAAGCAAAAAAGAAAACAAGAGTTTTTCGCTAACAGAAAAGCAAAAAAGACCGGACAGAAAGGCGGCGGAAATAAAGGTAAATCTGATAAACCAAAAGGCGAAAAAAAATCTAGAAGAAGCAACAACGACGAAAAAAGTCCTGGTAGATCGAATCAAAAAAGAGATGAATCTCGAGGAGAAAGGTCAGAGTCGAACGACAGAAGAGATAGAAATAACAACGTAAAATCTTCAGATAACAACAACTCACCACGTAAGAAAAGTAATAAAAAAAGAGGCGGATACAAATCCACTGAGGCCTCATCTAAGTTGAAAGGTAAATTCAAATGGCCTTTGGAGAAATAAGGACGAGTCCTTTTCAATCCATTTCAAGTGATTTAAGAACATCGAGTTATGCCAAACAATAGAGTATTTATAAGTAGGTTATGACCAAGTTTTTAAATCACTTTTTTAATAAAAATATGAATTATGAGTATTTCTAGAGAATTAGAAAAAAGAAGTGAATCTAAATGTGAGCTATGCCGTAGTGAAGTAAAGTTATCTACTTACATAGTATCACCTAAATCAGAGGACAAACTAGAAAACCAAGTAAGTACTTGTCATATTTGTGCTGACCAACTAGAAAATAGTGACAACATTGACCCAAATCATTGGAGGTGTATAAACGATAGTATGTGGAGCCAAGAACCAGCAGTACAAGTCGTTGTTTTTAGAATGCTACATAAGTTGAAATCTACAGACTGGGCCTCTGATCTTATTGACATGTTGTACTTAGATGACGACACTAAAGCTTGGGCAAAGGAAGGCATAGTTGATGAATCGGAAGCTATAGTGCACAAAGACAGCAATGGCATCATCTTAGAGCCTGGCGATACTGTAACTTTGATCAAAGATCTAAAAGTGAAAGGTGCTAGCCTAGTAGCCAAAAGAGGAACTGCAGTAAGAAGAATAAGACTGGTCAGAGACAATGCTAACCATATAGAAGGTAAAGTAGAAGGGCAAACCGTAATTATATTAACACAATATGTAAAGAAGTGATAGGTGTGTTTGCAACAGCTGCATTTTTTTTTGGACTGTTCGACTGGTTTGCATTGCGAATATTCGACAATCAACTCTTAGAGCCGACATCAATTACAATTTATAGAAAATTAATAAGAGCCTTTGACAAATAACAAAATCACACTTACCATTGCTCGATAACTTACAGTACTACACTTTATCAAAAGCAACTTATAAAAATAGAATTTATAGAAGATTTTAAATAAGAATTATACCATTCTAAGTTGATCTTGATCAATCATTTTTGCTAACTTTGACAAGCAAAAGAAGTTTGTAATTTTTAATACAAATTCAAAACCCGAACTTATGGTATTCTTAGAATTCGAAAAGCCGCTGGAGAAGCTGTACGAACAGCTTGAAAAAATAAAGCAAGTAGGCGAAGAAGGAGACATTGATGTTTCTGATAAAATAAAAGAATTAGAAAATAAAATAAAATCAGAAACTAAGGAAATCTATTCAAATCTGAATGGGTGGCAAAAAGTTCAACTATCCCGACACCCGGAAAGACCTTATACGTTATACTATATCGAACAGATTTGTAAAAAATTTGTAGAGCTTCATGGTGATCGTTATTTTAAAGATGACAAAGCTATCGTAGGCGGTATTGGAAAAATAAACGGCCAATCTGTAGTAATTATGGGACATCAAAAGGGTCTCAATACTAAATTAAGACAATACAGGAATTTTGGAATGGCTAATCCCGAAGGGTATAGGAAAGCGCTAAGGTTAATGAAACTTGCCGAGCGATTCAACTATCCAGTAGTGTGTCTTATTGATACACCAGGAGCATACCCAGGATTAGAGGCAGAAGAAAGAGGTCAAGCCGAAGCCATTGCCAAGAACCTATTTGAAATGGCACAACTCAAAGTCCCAATTATATGCTATGTTATTGGCGAAGGAGCGTCGGGAGGAGCATTAGGAATTGGTTTAGGTGACAAAGTATTTATGTTCGAAAACACATGGTATTCTGTTATTAGCCCAGAGTCCTGTTCATCAATATTATGGAGAAACTGGGACCATAAACAAGAAGCCGCAGAAGCTCTAAAACTAACCGCTGATGATATGTTAGGATTTGGTTTAATTGATGAAATCATTAAAGAACCAGTAGGTGGTGCGCACAATGATCCAGAAAAAATGGCTAAAACACTTCGTTTGCATATCAAAAACGAACTGGCAACACTCATGAATCTATCTCCTGACGAACGAGTAGAAAACAGGCTAGAAAAGTATAGTAACATGGGTGAGTTCACTCTACTTACTGAAAACGATAATGTGGATAAAGGTGCGCCTAAAAAAAAGGCTAAAAAATGATCTCATCGATCCGTACATGGATGTTCAATAAATCACTTCGTGAACATCAAAACTACAAGCAAACAAACGAATATTCAGGAGTAAACATTTGTAGTTCTGTTTGCATTTTATCAGATGGTAGCAATCCACAAAATAAGTCAGCAACAGAAAAATATAAAACTAAACTCGAATCACTTAACAAGACCGTAGAGATTCTTTATTTTATAGATGAAAAATCAGATACTGATATTGGATACTCCAGACTAGCAATAAAATGGAATGGCGTTCCTAAGCATGAAGTGATAGATCATATTCTCAGTAAACAATATGATCTTTTAATCTTCCTTAATCCGATACTGGAAGACCACCTTAGATATTTAGCAATATTATGTAATGCAAAATTTAAGATTGGACCTGACTTCAAGGAGAACAGTAGTATTTTTGACCTTATGATTGATATAAAGGACTATTCAGATACTGATTCGTTAATAAAAAACATAGATAAGCAACTTAGACAGCTTAGTATATAAATCTTATCCCATGGTACAACAATCTAGATTTACAGGAACTGGTGTTGCAATGATTACACCTTTCAAGAATAACGAAGTAGACTACCCTACTATTGAACGAATCATAGAGCACCTAATAGCTGGTGGAATAGATTACATAGTTGCATTGGGAAGTACCGGTGAAACGGCAACACTCAATGAAAAGGAATCAAGAAAAGTCCTAGATACAGTTATTGCAGTAGTAAATAAACGTGTACCAATAGTCGCAGGAAACTTCGGAGGTAATAATACCCTAGAGCTTTGCAAAAAAATCGAATCATATAATTTTGACGGTATTGATGCCATCCTTTCTTCTAGCCCAGCTTATGTAAAACCTTCACAAGAAGGTATATATCATCATTACATGGAAATGGCTAAAGTGAGTGAAGTACCAATCATACTGTATAATGTACCAGGCCGCACAAAAAGTAATATGGAATGGACAACTACCATAAGATTGGCAAAAGCAAGTAAGAAGTTTATCGGAATCAAGGAAGCAACTGGAGATCTTATCCAAGCCACAAGAATAATAAAAAATAGGCCTGATAATTTCTTTGTAACATCTGGTGATGATGAAGTGGCTTTACCTATGATCGCATGCGGTGGTGAAGGAGTAATCTCTGTAATCGGAAATGCATTTCCAAAAGAATTTTCTGGCATGATCAATGCCGCTCTCAAAAACGACTATCCTGAAGCAAGAAGATTAAACCTGCAAACATATGACCTCCATAATTGGTTATACATAGAGGGAAATCCGGTAGGTATAAAATCAGCAATGAAAATACTTGGTTTCGGGACGAATGATGTCCGTCTGCCATTGCACAACATGTCTGAATCTAACTATACGTTATTAGAAAAGGCATTGAGAAAAGTCATGCAGGACATCTCAGAATAGAAAAAAAATACACTAGACTTCCTATTAACAATAACCATGAATGCGGATCTACATTGAAAGATAAACACATACTAATCACGGGAGGCACAGGTGTTTTGGGCATTTATATTGTAGAAGCATTACTTGCTGATGGCTTTACCGATATCGAAGTATTTAGCAGGAGCGGTAGTCGTAGCTCTTTACCATTTGCTAATAACCCTAACGTAACATTCACAAAAGGTGATGTTGCAGCCTTGCACCCGCTGACAGAAGCTATAGAAAGATCAGATTATGTTATCCATGCGGCGGCAGTTGTATCTTTTCATCCTAAGAGGTTTGATCTCATGCATACTGTCAATGTAGAAGGTACAGCTAACGTGGTAAACATAGCTCTCGAATCAAACGTCAAAAAAGTAATACACATAAGCTCAATCGCCGCAATAGGTCGAAGTGAAAAAAGTGGTGTCATCTCAGAAAACACATCATGGGGTAATAGTAAGTACAATTCGTACTACGGTATCACTAAATATCTAGCAGAACAAGAAGTCTGGCGTGCTCATCACGAAGGACTAAACATGGCTATTATCAACCCTTCTTTGATCATGGGTGGCAAGGCATGGGGACAGAGCTCACTTCAAATATTCAAGAAAGTATATGATGGACTCCCCTACTATACTACCGGATCGACGGGTATTGTGGACGTGCAAGATGTTGCCAAAATGGCTCTCTCTCTTCTAAAATCTGACATAAATGGAGAAAGATATATAGCATCAGGTGGAAACATAAGTTACAAGAACCTCTTCCAAAAAATGGCTTCTTATATGGGTAGAAAAGCCCCTGAAAAACCGGCACCCAAATGGCTTATGTCGCTCTTTTGGAAAATGGAAAAAGCACGTAGTTTTTTGACAGGTAATGAGCCTATTATTACTCGTGAGACCGTAAGAAGCACTTCACATTTATCATCATATGATAATCAAAAATCTATTGATTTGGATTGGGGTGATTATGCTGAGTTGGATGAGACTTTGGAGAGGTATTGTGTGGAATATAAGGTGTTTCGAAAAAAGGGTACAGTTTAATAACTGTTCATTGTCTTGAAATGGAATATCAACAGAAGTATCAATTGTGAATTTAATATTTAAATCATTCTGAAACTGAATTTCCCCTTGCCTTTAAAGTAGAATTAAGAGTCATGACAAACGGAGACCAATCCCGATAGGACTGATCTCCGTTTTATCTACTTTTTGTAGGCGGATATTACAATTTATATATAAGAGTCAAATTAAAAAACATGTATTTGTTTTCATGAATCAAGTTTTTTGAATTTGAATCAAACTCTTTTACACCTTCTAATTCTTTATATACTGCTTCATAGTTATCTACGGAATCCAAGTCCCACGTTCTGCTTTTAGGTTTCAAATCCAAAAACAATTTAAAAGCGGGACGAATTGACAAATTCTCCAACATTTTTATATCATACCCAAGACCAAATGAAACTCGTGAGAAGACGCTTGAAACGTACTCCTTATTGTATTCAACATCTTCTATATTCTCACTATTATTCTTTTTAACGAAATACTCATTTTTTGTTACAACTGTAGGTCTTACCATTCCGATTGAGGTTGATAATACGAAAGACTTGATAGAATATTCAGCTGACAGAAAAAGCTCCTTTGTATTTATTCTGCCTCTTTCGTCCAAAAATATTTGAATATTATCTTCTACGACAAAAACATTAGCATTTGACGCATGTAAATAACTGTTATTCGTTAATCTATATCCAATGCCAATTTTTGCCTTTCCAAATTTTCTTTGAAACATAAACTCCAAGTTATACACAGGTTTGTCTTCAAATCCACTTTGGGATATTAAATCTACTCCTCCCCCTAAGGAAAGATCAAATTGACTATAGCCTTCGAAACTTACAATTAAACAAGTAATTATGATTATGTATTTCATGTTTTTTTTAATTTATATTACAACGGAAAGCAATGCCATCCATCATCATCAAATAATATTTTTGAATTGGGAGAAATCCCCCAAACTGGTTGATACCCAAATCTTGATTTTTCATCTTCTTTTGCTGGGATGAATTCCTCATTAATCATATCAAACTTCATAAAATCTCCCCAACCTACATAATAAATATAATTACCATTTCTTTTCATAGGACCGTATGAAGCGGGACTCTCCACTGTTTTATATTCTCCTGTAGCTTTATCAATGATGTACATTATATTAGCTTCCCCTAATTCTATTTCTCGACTGGGAACCATATAAATTTTATCATCTGTTTGAATATATGGTCCACTTCCACCTGGAACCGTCTCTAGTTCCCAAAGAAGAGATAAACTCTCTTTATCGTATGCAAACATTTTATCTACAATATACATATATATATATTCTGAATCCTCAAATGTTGGTCTCGCAATAATATTGTTTTTAACATCAATTTCAATTTTTTGAATGCCACTTTGGGATATATTAATTATGAAATTATCAAAATCGTTCGGTCCACCCTCAAAATAAGGTAAATAGAATGAATCATCATGAGCAAATGGTGCCTGGCCACCTATGATTGTTTGACCACTCTCCATTCCATCAGAATAGATCAGATGCAATTCTCCAATGTCCTTATCAAAATAGCTAAAATAGAAACTATCCAGTGTAGCAAAAGAACAAGTATATATGAATTGATCTTGAATATTTGACCTCCAGAAGAAATTAGGAAAATCATATTTTGTTTTGATTGCTCCTGTCTCTAAATCAACCTTGTAAAAATTTCGATCTAGAATAATATGTAACTCATTATCATTTTCGTCTACATAAGCTTTTGCATTACTATTACTCAGATTATCATCTAGGCCAAGAAGTTGCACATTATATAAGGTATCCCCAGTTTTCTCAGCGACTCTAAGTAAACTCATTTCTCCATCTTGATAATTTGTTGGAAAAATAAAATAAGATTCATCAAAATAAACTGGGTTAATGCCTGTAAATACTTTAGTATCAATACTCCATAGATATGGCGGCTCTTCTGGTATTTGTTCTTTCTCACAACATGAGAAAGAAATTGTTATTAAAGCAAGCCCCAATAGGAGCTTGCTTGTTTTTATAAAATAAAAATTCATAATCTAAATTTTTGGCACTCTAAATACAGGTCCTAAATCACCTCTATATAATTCCTCTAATGGAACTTTATTTCTATCCCATTGTTGTTCTTGCAGATGATCTGCTTCAATTCTATATGTCCTTGCTAAATTAGGAATTGTTTGCTCAGAACGGGTATAAACAAAATCATTTTATTCAAATTCTAAATAACTGATATTTTCACCACAATACAAATCTTGATTTTCACAGAAAGTATTTTGATCTGGATGATTTACGCTTGTATTTTAATGAGTCAGATCCCAAAGAGGGCATATTATTATTAGATGCTGCCTCCCGTTATTCCCGATTTGATTTTCCTGATGCAACTTAGAAAGTATTGTATGTTAATATTCTTCAATGGCCTTTTGAAGTATACAGTTTTCTAATCTGTGTAATTATTCAGCTTATACGTTAACTTAAATTTCAGAATTTATCTGTAGAGGCTACTTTTAGACTACTAATCGTAAATAACTTAAATAAAACAATACCATTTCTATAAAAAAGGTAACAATCTACATCTCTTTTTATTCATAAATTACTCTACAACAACAACTTGCTCGAAATAAAAAATCTACAATCATATTTCCTTTGGTCCATATTTTCATAAGATACAGTAAAACAAACATCCTTCCTACCGACAAAATGCCAGTTCACCTATACTCCCATCCCACATTTGACACCTTTGCACGCTCTCCAATGACATTATGACCCACTATGCATAATGGCTTAACTATTGATAGTTATAAGAAGTGTTACAAAAACTAAAAGATATAATGAGCAAAGATAAAGCTACCGATGCAAAAGCATCTGAAGAGCAAGTAGATGCCGTAAAGGCATCAAAGTCAAAAAAACCAAAGGTTGCTGATCTACTAGAAGAGATCGAGGATCTAAACATACTATTGACCGAATCGAAAGATAAGCACTTAAGATTATTCGCTGAGTTTGATAATTTCAAAAAACGAAATATCAGAGAGCGTTTGGATCTTCTCAAGAATGCGGGCCAAGATACGCTATCAGCAATGTTGCCCATCGTGGACGATTTCGATAGAGCTAAAGCAAGTGCAGAAGACGAGAAAACAGAAGAAACACTTAGTGAAGGCGTATTGATGGTTTATAACAAACTATACAATGTCTTAGAGGGTAAAGGCTTGAAAAAAATGGTTAGTAATGGAGAAGCATTTGATCCTGAACTACATGAAGCCATTACGAAGATACCAGCTCCTACTGAAGATATGAAGGGAAAGGTAATCGACACTATTGAAGCTGGATTTTACTTGAATGAGAAGATCATTAGACACGCGAAAGTTGTAGTCGGAGAGTAACCCAAGTACAAAGATTTTGATATCACCTCAATTAAAAGTGATGTCGACAAGAAAATAAAGAATAGAATGGCTAAAAGAGATTTTTACGAAATATTAGGAGTTGAAAAAGGTGCTGACGCTACGACGATAAAAAAAGCATATCGTAAGACGGCAATGAAGTTTCACCCTGATAAAAATCCTGACAATAAAGAGGCTGAGGAAAAATTTAAAGAAGCCGCGGAAGCATACGAGATATTAAGTGATGCTGATAAGAAAGCTAGGTATGATAGGTATGGACATGCAGGTGTAGACCCAAACCAAGGAGGTGGATTCCGCGGAGGTCGTGGTGGAATGAGCATGGATGATATATTTGAGCAATTCGGTGATGTATTCGGAGGCGGCGGCGGCGGAAGCCCATTCGATAGTTTCTTTGGTGGTGGCAGTCAAAGATCTAGAGGTGGTGCCAGAACCGGTCAAAAAGGTAGTAACCTAAGGATCAAAGTCTCTCTTTCTCTAGAAGAAATTGCAACTGGAATTACGAAAAAAATAAAAGTCAAAAAACAGAAGTCTTGTGATACATGTGATGGATCAGGAGCAAAGGATAAGTCTTCCGTAAAATCATGTGGTACTTGTGGTGGATCTGGGTATGTGCGTCAGATAAAATCTACCTTCTTGGGTCAAATGCAAACGACAGCTGCTTGCCCTACATGTGGCGGCGCGGGGACGCAAGTAACCGCTAAGTGTGCTCCTTGTAAAGGTGAGGGAAGATTATTAGGAGAAGAAACAATATCAATAGATATACCCGCTGGTGTAGAAGATGGCATGCAATTGAGCATGCGAGGCACTGGAAATGCTGGTAAAAATGGAGGTCCTAAAGGTGATCTTCTTATCAACATATCAGAAAAGCCTCATGATCACTTTAGTAGAGATGGGAAAAACGTTATTTACGATCTATTTGTCAACTTTGCAGATGCAGCTCTAGGTACATCGATCGAAGTCCCTACCCTTACTAATAAAGTAAAGATCAAAGTACCACCAGGAACACAAGGCGGAAAGATATTCAGATTACGTGAAAAAGGTCTACCAAGCGTGCAAAGTTACGGCACGGGTGATCAATTGATCAATGTAAACATTTGGACTCCGAAACAGGTAAATGATGAAGAAAGAAAACTACTTGAGAAATTAAAAACGATGCCTAATTTCGCTCCTGATCCTGGTAAAAATGAGAAAGGATTCTTTGATAGAATGAAGGATTACTTTTCATAAATAAAACTTAGTAGACATAAAAAAAACCAGGTCAAAATGATCTGGTTTTTTTATGTCTATTATAAAGATTACGAGATCAAGACCTCAAATTATTATTTCTTTTTATCCTTACTCTTGAAATCTCCGTTCCTCCACGCATCAATGAATTTCTTCCACGCTAGAGGGTTGAATATATTTTGAGGCTTTGTCTGTCCTACGTACTGAAAATTTCGAGCATTTTGTTTTAATTCTAACCCTACTGTTTCTCTTCCATCGGCCGGAATTGAATACCTCAATTCCTCAAGTACTTCTTTTGCTAAATTTTCGTCTGCTTTATCTCTTAGATCATCACTAATATCAATCGCAAGAAACTCATATTTGAAATACTCTCTGTCTGGCCAAGGATAAATTACGGCTTCCGGCAACAACAAACTGTCTTCACTCATTATTTGTACATAAGAGTACATCTGCTTTGACAATGTATCTGGTATAGTATATTCTGCATCTTTGAAACCAATACTTGTAAATCTAATCGTTTCTCCTTTTTTAGCTACTATTGAAAAGAAACCATCCGAATCAGAGTTTGTTCCTCTGCTCGTCCCCAAAACTCCTATATTGGTATACGGTAAAATTATTACATCACCATCATCTCCTTCTGTTACCACTAATCCAGAAAACTGAATTACACTATCCTGTTCGGTTTGCTTCTGTGCATTTATACTCAAAGAGCCTAAAACCATAACTGCCAATAACAATACTATTCTCATACTTAATCTGGATTGATACTTATTAATATTCAATGCAAAAAACGATTTCCAAGTTCGTAATGATTACGTAAAACTTGATTTAACAAGAAATTAATACCGGTAAGACAGTTAGCATTACATTTTGCAGGCTAATGGTAGTTTACAATATATACTAATTGATATTGACTTTCTAAATTAGTAGACAGCTTTCATTCAATCTTATACTTAACAATTCACATCCAATATAGCCGTTTCTCGCATTTCGAAAACGATCTTTCCTTCTATTTTTTCTTCTTTTTAGCTTGTGCGGCTTGCTGTTGCTTCATAGCTTCCTCCATTCGTTGTTGAAATTTATTCACCTTCTTAGGAGCTGCCTTCTTGGTTTTCAATTCCGCTAACAACTTCTCATCATTGAATACAAATGATTTAGTAATTACCGTTTGAGCTATATTAATCAAGTTACTAAAGAACATATAACAAGTCAATCCCGATGCATACGTATTGAAAAAACCAAAGAACATTACTGGCATAAGGTATTGCATATACTTCATCGCAGGATTTGCTGACATATCCATATGTTTCGTATTATAGTATGTGTAAATTAACATACTTACAGAATATAGAATAGTAAACAAACTCAAGTGATCTCCTACAAATGGAATATTAAATGGTAACAAGAAAAAATCATCAAAAGATGACAAATCATGTGCCCATAAAAATGACTCTTGACGGAAAGAGATTGAGGCAGGAAAGAACCTAAACAAAGCATACCAGATTGGCATCTGTATTATCATAGGAAGACACCCACCAAGCGGACTGACACCATACTCTTTATAGATCTTCATAGTCTCCATCTGCTTCTTCTGAGGTTCGTCCTTGAACTTATCTGTCAAGTGCGCCAATTGAGGCTTTAATGCTCCCATCAAAGCTTGCGAATGCAGCATCTTATACATCAACGGATATAATAACATCTTGATGATGAATATTACTAGAATTATCACAAATCCTAACGTGCTTATATACTTAGAGAAGAAATCAAATACAGGTCTTATCACCCATCTATTAATTGTTCCAAATATGCTGTTACCAAATGGTATGATGTACTCTAAAGAAACATCCTGAGCTCTAAGATTACTATATTCATTTGGCCCAACATACATAGCCATATCAAAACTATTTTCATCCATTGGAATTTCCAATTGAGTAGTTAGTTTTTCAATATGGGGGATTGGTTTACCCTCTTCTATTTCATATTTCACACTTTCGACAACTCCAGATTCAAAAGGAGCAGTTGTTGCCATTAATGTGGAGTTGAAATACTGGTTTGAGTGAGATACCCAATCCAATTTTTCTTCATCTAGAACTTCCTTATCATCCTGCATACAACCACAATCACTTGGATCACTTTCTTCGTGTTCTTTGTAATATACTGCAGAATATTGCTGCTCGAATGTAGCATTACGTTCGTAGTCATGTAAGTAATTCTCCCAGTTGAACCCGATTGTATTTGCCTTAGCATTGAATACTTTATCTAGCCCGGCATAGTCTATATTATAATCAAGATTATAGCTACTATCCGCAAGTGTATAGATTTGCTTAAACGCCCCACCTGTGCTAGCTTTTGCGCTAAATGTTATTGTATTTCCAGATTTTGAACCTTCAAAAAATAGATCTTCAGTTGAAACGAATCCACTTGGAGCAGACGCTATAGGTAGTAAATACTCAAACTTATTACGCTCATCACTTAATAAGACTACTTGTTCTTCGATCGTCTCCTCTCCTCTTTTATATATTTTTTTTGTGTAGTCCTTCAGTTTCACGGAAGTCACTTTACCACCTTTACTAGAGAATGTAACAACAACTTTGTCGTTTTCTAAAGTAAAATCTCTAGCTGTACCTACAGATGCAGATGCAAGAGGTCCATATATACCTTCATTTTGTACTAACCTTACAGAATCAGGCAATTGCACTGCAGAAGCTTGCGCAACTACATTTGACGCAGCTACTTCATCTAGACTATCCGCAGCGATTTGAATATTTGCGATAGAGTCTTGCATTCTCTGATGCCTTGCCATCTCTTCTTCACTAGGTTTATTCAAATATGACCAAACAAATAAGGTCGAGAATAAAAGTATAAATCCAATTATATGATTTTTTTCCATTGTGTGTTTTTGCTTTCGAAATGAGACAATTATTGCTAAGCCTCAAAAATCGGTGCAAATGTACAATATTTCATGCCTTATTCGATAGAAAGCTCTAATTGATCTACCACTTTAATAGATTAATGATAATGAAAAGAAATCTGAGTGTTTTTTGAACTTATTATTGCGGCACACTGGAACACTAATTACATATTAAAGCATTGTTCTCCATCTTCCAATAATTACTGATTCTTTATTGAGATAGCATTTCTCAGATTATTATGAATAAATTCATCATAACTACGATCTTTACAATCTTCAAAATTTTCCTATCTTTGCAGCCGTTTTGAAAAACACGTTATGTATCAGATCAAAGAAATATATTACACAATACAAGGAGAGGGCTACCATGCAGGAAGACCCGCAGTGTTTTGCCGATTCTCAGGATGTAATCTATGGTCTGGTCGTGAAGAAGATAGAAGCAAAGCTATCTGCCAATTTTGTGACACTAATTTCTGGGGCACTGATGGAGAGAATGGCGGTAAATACTCCGCTGAAGAACTTACATCAAAAATAAAAAGTCTTCTCCCTGATGATGCTCTAACACCATTCGTGGTGCTTACTGGAGGAGAACCTGCGCTTCAAGTTGATGATAAGCTCGTGGAAACTATGCATAATCATGGATTAGAAATTGCCATCGAGACAAATGGTACTAAGTCTCTTCCTGATGGTATCGATTGGATCTGCATGAGCCCTAAAGCAGGAACAGAAATCGTTCTTACAAAAGGAAATGAGATCAAAATAGTAGTTCCTCAAAAAGGAATAGATCCGGCAAATTTCGAAGCTCTTGATTACGATCATAAGTACGTGCAAGCAATGGAATCTGATAACTGGGATGATAATATCAAACATGCAGTTCAGTATGTTTTAACCCATCCTTATTGGAAATTAAGCGTCCAGACTCATAAATACTTGGGAATAGACTAAAAGTTTAAAAATTATACCTTCCACTCAAACGCAGAATTGATTAGGGATTCATACGTCTCGTTTCCTTCCAATATTTCTCTATTTCCGATTACTATTAATTGTTCTCTAGCTCTGGTTACGGCTACATTAAGTTTTCGATCTACACCTTCTTTTGAAAGTGACACCAATGATCTTAACTGAGACATTCGATTGGTACAGAGTGATAGTATTATTATATCTCTTGCTCCACCTTGGTATCGTTCTACCGTATCAATGGTAATTTTGTCAAGTAAATGAGGACAAGATTTCTGGAATTCACTTTTGATAGTCGCTATCTGCGCTCTATAAGGAGTGATTACACCTATTGACCGATCATCTATTTCTGTATTGTTTTCCTTGAAGAGCTCTTCAAGTGCTTTTATAATTTTTAGCACCTTCTTAGCTTCATATTTATTAGTTTTCCAATTAAATGCTTCATCCACATGAGTAGGTATGTATAAGAACCTTTGGTTAACAAGTATTTTCCCGACAACCGTTGAACTTTCTAATTTCTGGTGATTAACCAGTCTATCTATTCCAGGCAGCACATTCAAGTGCCCCTCATAAAAGTTAGAATTTGGAAAGGTCATGAGTTCTTGCTGCATTCTGCCCTGGTAAGACAATAAGCCTAGTGCATTATTCCATTCGTTATGTTTGCATTGGTGATAGATTCTTTCGAATAATGACATCCTCATATCTGTAATTCCTAACTCGATCAATGTGCTATCTACTATTTTCGTCTTCTTCTCGTCTTGTGTTACTACAGCGGGCAATTGTTTGTGATCTCCAATCAATATAGCCTTCTCTACTCTACTTAATAACCCCACTAACATCGGCTCTAATATCTGAGATGCTTCATCAATGATTACTCTGTCAAATTTCATTAACTTGAACAATGCAGCTTTAGAGACTATTGATGATACTGTACTTACGTATATACGCTTGCCTTTTAGGAGACTTCTTATATCTTCTCGCTTGGTAAGGTCCGCTATTAGATTATTGATTAATCTTGGGCGATATGCCTGCCCGCAACTTGTCGCAGAGCCTACTCTAATGTAATTATCTGTAAACTCCGGAGCTATGGACTCTATGGCGGAACACATTTCGTCTACCGCTCTATTGGTATAGGCCAGAAGAAGAATATTTTCATCAGAATTATTATACAACCTTTCTACCAAAGACTTAAGCATTACACTTGTCTTCCCTGTACCGGGAGGGCCCCAGAGAAGAAAGTAATCCTGAACATTTGTCATCTTATCAAGCAGTATGTTTTGTTCGTCTGTAAGATTATCGAATGGCTCATGTATTCTCGTTGTTAATCCTCTTGGCTTTCTATCTCCCAACCAAAGAGATTTTTTTTCTTTTTTTGTTCCAATAAATTCCCACAAGGATCTATACAAGGTATTGAATCCACTATCCAATGAATCCTCTTCAATATTCCAGCTTTCTATCGATGTAAATAGAATATCATTGTATTGTTTGCTTCGCAGCTTTACTTCTACCTCTGATTCATTTATCGATATTATAGTACACTTGAAAATTTGATTCTTAAGCACAGCTTTGGGATTATCGCTGTATGGATATAAGACAGCAATATCTCCTTCTCTAAAATTTGCCAACTTATTAGTTTCATCCGTTCGTTCTAAAACTATAGTTGGAATATTATTTCTAGACTTATTCTCTTTAATTACCAATTGTTTCAGCAATGCAAATCGATCTTCTTTCTCTTCAAGATTCTCTAACCATAAAGCGGATAGTCCATTGGATCTATTTATGCCATGCTCACCAGTTTTGGCCATTTTATGCTCTCGACTGATAAAAGAACTGAATTCATTAAAATATGCACGATCAAGGTCAGGTAACTTTGTATACACTTTCTGAAATCCTTCGATATCCTTCTGAATAAATCCTTTTGCCTGAGGAAAGTTATCGGGTTTTATATAGCTGTACAACTCTTCCGCTGCCAAACCAGAAGAAGCCATTTTATATTCGATAGCTATGAGATCATTCCTCACTTTCATCGCTTCATACTGCTGAGATTTTACCGGCGGAGCATATTTGAGTGACTTATCCGTCAACTTTGAATACAATATGTAATTATTAGGCTTCCTTTGAAAACCGAATGCTGATTTTACCATCAAATCATAGAGCAAGGTCTGAGAATAATGTGTCGAACTTAATCCATAGACATTTGCTCTAAAAGGCTTCCCACTCTTGAGCTCTACGATATCAAATTGATTTTTGTCTTTGTCGTAATGAAATAAATCAAGTCTACCTTGCAATCCAAAGTCTCTACTATAGAAAGATGGTTCTAAGAATACTTTGTTCCTTTTTATTCCTTGCGCTGGCAATTCTGTAGCAACCGTCTTTTTCAAATTGAGATAATGATTCTTTGATATCGAAACCAATTCTCGGATATCTTTATCTTCAAACACCGCTAACCCGAGTGGATCGAGCTTAAATATCCCTGGCAATAAGTCGTTGAATTTCACATCAGGATTCGAAATGATTTCATCCAGAAATAGATTGGCAACGTTTCCCACCATAAGAGGAATTGAATTTTCCATCATTTTGAACTTACCAATCAATCTCATCATAGACTCCGTTCCATAGTCTTTAAAGCAATTTGCTACTGCTGTTACATCCAAAAGATAGTCCGGCTCTATAACTATTGCATTCGGCACATGAGTACCATCTTCTAAGATCTCTACATCAATAAAATTAGCGTGAATTGGGAAATTAAAGGATCTTCCCAATAATTCCACATTCGCATTAAACAGTTCATTTTTGTCACCTTGATCAAAAACTGCAGTTCGAAGAATCGTAGCATCTTCTTCATCATAAAAATTGACTGTATAGTTCTCAACATCTACACTGTCCACTATCGCTTCGATAACAGGTCTAAATTTTACAACTTCCTTCTTATCTCCTTTAAAAATCTTCACAAGTCCAGCAGGAACCTCATCTGTATCTTTTACATCCTTCCATATCTTATTGATTATTTGATCAACTAAGAATGATCCCAATTCAACATAATGATCAGAATCCACTGGAATTTTCATTCGTTCATTATCTCTTCTGAAGGTATGTAAGTAATACATAAGTGAGGGATCGAACTTAAATCTATTGGCCATAAAAGCTATCCTAGAGAACAGTGTTGTGAAAGTAATTTTCTCATCCTGTGTGACTTCTTCGATAATTGTGGTCAAAAGGTTGTAAAGTGCCTTGGTTTTATTCTTCGACGTATAATCTACAGTTTCTAAAATGCGTGACTTAGCGTCTAAGAAAATCAAATCATCACTTTTAATCATATAGAATCTTTAATAATTGGATTTTAGCCTTACAAATGAGCTAGAAAGTCTTAAAAATACCAATTTACTATCATTTGGTTGAATATTGTAGTAATCTTGTTCACCCAATTTAAAAATTCTACAAAAAGAGAAGAACTAAACATTTAATAATTAACTATATTTTTTTTAATCAAAACAACAATACTATATGTCAATCAATTTATTAGACATGCTAAAGGACCAAGTTTCAGGACCATTAGCAAAACAAGCTAGCGGATTCCTTGGAGAATCAGAAAGTAACGTAACTAGCGCACTAGGGGGAATATTCCCAGCAATATTAGGTTCTGTTATCGACAAGTCATCAAAGCCAGCTGAAGCAAGCGGTCTTATGGATATGATTGGAGGCTTAGATACAAACATGCTAGGTGACATCGGAGGTCTATTCGGTGGCGGAGCAAGTAGCGTAAATGGACTACTTAACTCTGGTGGTGGAATCGTTGAGTCTCTATTAGGAGATAAAATGGGAGGAATCGTAAGTATGATTTCTAACATGTCAGGTCTAAAAAGTGGTAGTTCTTCTTCTCTTATGAAGATGGCTGCACCATTCCTTATGGGAATAATCGGAAAACAAGTAAGTGGAAAAGGACTAGGGTTCTTGACAGATATGCTTATGGGACAAAAAGATCACGTAGCAGCAGCTATGCCTTCAGGTATGGGTAACCTACTTGGCCTTGGTGGCTTATTAGGTGGTGCAAAAGATGCACTAGGAGCAGTATCAGGTGCAGCTACAGGTGCAGTATCAGGTGCAGCAGATCTTGCTGGTAATGCAGTATCAGGTGCAGCGGGTCTTGCAGGCAGTGCAGTATCAGGTGCAGCAAACGTTGCTGGAAATGCAGCGGGCGCAGTAACAGGTGCAGCGGGTAGTGCAGCAAGTGCAGTAACAGGTGCAGCTGGTAATGTTGCAGGTGCGGCAGGTAATGCAGCATCAGCAGGTTTGGGATGGATCAAATGGGCTCTTCCATTTTTGATAATCGGTGCAATAGCGGCTTATCTTTTCTTAGGAAAAACACCATCAGACATGGTTTCTGGTGCAGGTGATGCAATAGGAAATGTAGCTGATAAAACTGGTGACTTAGCCAAAGGTGCCGCAGGAGCAGTAGGTGATGTAGCAAGTGCAGCAGGTGATGTTGTAGGTGATGCAGCAGTTGCAGCTGGAGATGCAGTAGTTGCAGCTGGAGATGCAGTAGGTGATGTTGCAAATGCAGCGGGTGATGCAGCTGGTAGCGCAGTAGGTGCAGTTAGTGATTTAGCTAAAGGTGCATTCGCAACTGTAAACGAAGCAGGAAAAGCAGCATTAGGCAAAATTACATTCACTGCAAATAGTGCAGGTAGTCAAATGATGGAATTCATCGATGGTGGATTTAAAGGAGACGGAAAAGTAACGTTTAGAAACTTAACATTTGCTTCAGGATCGGATAAGATCTCTGGTACTTCAGGAGTAGAAGTTGATAATCTTGCAGCTATCTTAACAGCTTACCCAGATGTAAAAATCAATGTAGCAGGATTTACAGACAGTACTGGAAATGCAGAAGGAAACAAAACTCTTTCTGAAAACAGAGCGAAGTCAGTAAAACAAAGATTGATGGATGCTGGCGTTTCTCCTTCAAGAGTAGCAACTCAAGGATTTGGAGCAGCCAATCCAGTAGCATCTAACGATACTAAAGAAGGACAAGCACAGAATAGAAGAATCGAAGTGACGATTGCTAAGTAATTAGGAATATCATTATTGATAAGATATGGACCTGCCAATTTAATTGGTGGGTCTTTTTTTTTACATTACTTTTTTCTATCTATCTATCTATCTATCTATCTATCTATCTATCTATCTATCTATCACTTTCATCCCCATCCTTCCATTTCTTTACTAGACCAGAAACAAAGGGTACACCATACATGAAACTAAATATGTGAGTAAGTACTCCGAAAATAGTACTCCAGAATTCTTTTGGACTTCTTCTGTAATCATGTCGATAACCAAAATAGAAAAAAGCGACTACCAAGCCAATACAAAATATTTTTCCGATAATATCAACCATAAGTAAAAGCGTAAAGCTTTATATATATTAAAGACATTTGACCTTTTGATCTTTCAATTTCATAAAATACAAATCATTGCTTTTTCTTAAAAAAGTAAAATACAGGTATTCCCAATAACAAGATCGTCAATCCAGAAAGCGTAGTCTTATCCATTCCCATTGTGGTATTGATGACAAATGCTATGGTAACGACGAGATATAGAACTGGAATCACAGGATACCAGTTAAGAAGATATTCTGGAGTAGTCGTCTTATTTCGTTTTCTAAATATGAATATCGTACTCGTAGCTAATGCCATAAATATGATATCCATAAATGTTGCAAAAGTCATCAAGTTATGAAAATTGTTAAATACCACAATTAATAAACTCGCCCATATTCCTTGGAAAATCATTGCCTTATATGGAGTACCATATTTAGGATGTAACTCTGCAAGTCCCTTGAAGAAAACTCCGTCTTTTGCCATGGCGTAATAGATCCTAGGTGCAGACATAGTGTAAATACCAATGGTACCAAAAATGGATATCGAAATTGCTATCGCTACCAGCTTACCACCATTAGCCAATACATTCCCTACTGCGTCGCCTGCTACCCTATCCGAACCTATGATGCCATCCATCGGTAAGAGCAGCGAATATGCTAAGATTACTAATATGTATACAACAGTGACCGTCATGGTTCCTAGTAACATCGCTTTAGGCACCGTACTCTGAGGATTCTTAGTCTCTCCTGCAAGATAAGTCGCATGATGCCATCCTCCAAATGACCAAAATACACCTACGAATGCAAGTAGCATCATCGAGGTTAGGTTTTCAGGCTTTTCGCTAAAGTCAAAATTAAGTGTGTGGGTAAGATCTGGACTATTATAAAGTGCTAAACCCAATAATATGATTGCCAATAATGCCACTAACTTCAATCCCGTAAATACCTTAGCAAACATATCACTGATCTTGACACCGATTACATTAACTAAAGTCAGAATCAGAATAGTGCCGATTCCAACTACCTGCTTAGTCGTATCACTCATCTCACCAAAAAAGCCAAGAAAATCGGCAAAACCCATACTCAGTGCAGCAAGTGCTCCTGTCGTGACCACCAAAAGAATAATCCAACCATATAAAAACCCGACCAAGTCGCCGTATGCTTCTCTGAGAAACACATAGACTCCTCCTGCCTTTGGATGTCGCGCACCCAGCTCAGAGAAAGTCATAGCACCAAAATAAGTAACTACCCCACCGATTAACCACGCTAACAAAACATATCCATGGTGTGGTAAAAATTCAAACGTCTTGGATGGAGTAATAAAAATTCCCGATCCAATACACGCACCGATAGCTATCATCGTTAATCCACTGACAGTTAGGTCCTTTTTTAAGTTTGACATTTAAGGTTATTGATGAATTAGCAAAACAAGTTAAATATATCACATATATTGGGTTATTCTAAAATAAATATTAACATAGAACCTTAACCAACTAACTTCCTACCTTTCATGAGTTATATCAAAACTATTATTTGCTGTTTCCTTACTTGGGCTACTTATACCCCTGTCTCGGCCCAGTATAGTGGTTTGGATCTACTTGATGGAGAAGATAAAAAGGAAATCAAGTTTGAATATGTAAATGGTTTCACGATCGTAAAAGTAATATATGGTGGCATTTTGTATATGGACTTCTTGCTTGATACTGGAGCATCACATAATATTCTATTCAAAAAAAACGCAAATGATCTTCTAGGGATCAGTTATTCTGATACTATCATTATTGGTGGTGCAGAACTTGATGTCGAGATGAAAGCGCTCGTCTCTAGGAATGTGCCGATCATGTTAGAAGGTACAAGTATTATCCTGAGAGACATCGTCGTTCTTGAGAAGGACTACCTTGATCTTGAAAAGATGCTAGGAAGAAGAATAGATGGAATCATAGGAGGAGACTTCCTTAAAGGTCTTGTAATAGAGTTGAATTATAAACGTAAAAAATTAACCATTCATAATCCTGATCTGTTCGAACCTAATCGAAAATTTTCAGTACATGATATAGATCTGATTAACTACAAACCTTACTTTAAGACTGTTACCCGGATTGAAGATGAAAATGACACTCTAAATTACCTCTTAGATACTGGTGCCTCCCTCGCACTACTTATCCATTCTAATAAAGTAGAAGGGTTTAAAATGCCTAAAAATGTAATTATTGGTAGCCTAGGCAAAGGTCTTGGCGGAGATATAAGCGGATTCATTGGAATGACGAATCATATAAAAATTGATCAATATGAATTCAACAATATTGTATCAAGTTTTCAAGAAATAGATTCATCGATATTAGCAAAACGAAATGTAGTTCGGGATGGTATTATTGGCAATATAATTCTATCAAGATTCCATGTAGTTATTGACTATGTAAATGAAAAACTATATCTAAACCCGATTACTAAACTCAGTAAAGAATTTGCATTTGATAAAAGTGGACTTCTCATATATGCATTAGGATCAGAATTAGATCAATATTATGTAAAGACTGTATATCCTAACACTCCCGCTGAAGCTGCGGGAATAAAACCAGGAGACAAAATCATAAAAATGGGTTTCTGGCCACTCGTGTTTTATGACCTACAAAAGATCACAAAACGGCTACAAGGTAAGTCAGGAAAAACAATAAAAATGAAGCTCCTCAGAAATGGTAAGGAGATAAAAGTGAAATTTAAATTGAAAAATTTATTTAAAGATTAGAGGAGATAAAAATGATAAAAACCTCCAGGTTATACTTTCGTAGGATGATAGAAACAGATGCAAAGTCTGTATATGAACTAAATCTTGATTTTGAAGTAATCAAATATACTGGAGATATTCCATTTGAAAATATCGAAGACGCTAGAGAGTTTATTTCCAACTATACTCACTATGAAAAATATGGTTTTGGGAGATGGGCCGTTATTCGAATATCAGATGATGCATTTTTAGGATGGTGCGGATTGAAATTCACCCCAGAGCTTAATGAATATGATATAGGATATAGACTCCATAAGAAATATTGGGGCGTCGGATACGCTACAGAAGCTGCACATGCATGCTTAGAATGGGGATTTCAAAATATAGATACTAATGTAATCATAGGCAGAGCGATGTCGAAAAATATCGCTTCGTACCGCGTTTTAGAAAAAATTGGTCTTAAATATTGCGAAACCCGTACCCAAGGTAATGACAGCCTTTTAATTTATAAGATTAGAAAAGGTGTTTAGCCATAACTAATATGGCCAACTGAAATTAGAAGTACTGCACCCGAAGATTGTCTAGATAATAGTTTTTCTAAATAATAAATCAGCAATCTGTCGGTCTTAATACATTTAACCATTGACGGCTTTTCAGTCATCTATGTGTAAGATCTAACCCTAAACATTCTTATTATATCAATTCTTTCATCCAAAAATCATAATTCTCCAAAAACACTCCTGCCACTTTGTCACCTTCTTTCTTTTTTTTAAATATCTTTACGCTTCAATTTAATGTGGTGACAAAACCGATCACTTACAAGAGCAATAATAAATAAAAGATAGACAATGTATAACGACAATCCTACAATAGCAGATCTGGCAAAGACAGTGGATGAAAGCAAACAGGGGGAAGTCTTTTTTGACGGAGCCGATATTCCTGGGCAAAAGTCATTTTATATAGAAAGCTATGGTTGCCAGATGAACTTCAGTGATAGTGAAATTGTAGCTTCAATACTTGCAGAATCAGGATATGGACCAACCCGCAATATGGAAGCTGCAGATCTACTTTTGATCAATACTTGTTCTATAAGAGAAAAAGCTGAATATAATGTCCGTCGTAGACTTGGAGTATTCAACAGAGTAAAACGAGAACGACCAGAAGTTATGATCGGTATCCTCGGTTGCATGGCAGAAAGATTAAAGTCAAAGTTACTAGAAGAAGAAAAACTGGTAGATCTAGTAGTAGGACCAGATGCATATCGTGATATTCCTAATCTTATATCATCCGCTGAAGATGGAGATCAAAGTATAAATGTTTTGCTAAGTAGAGAAGAAACATACTCTGAGATAACTCCGATGAGATTGGGAACAAATGGTGTTTCAGCCTTCATCTCTATCATGAGAGGGTGTGATAATATGTGCTCGTTTTGTGTTGTACCATTCACCAGAGGAAGAGAAAGATCAAGAAATGCATTCTCGATCATAGCAGAAGCTACAGATCTGGTAAAAAATGGATACAAAGAAGTAACACTTCTAGGCCAAAATGTAGATTCATACAAATGGGAAAATCCAGAAACAAACGAAAAGGTCACTTTCGCACAACTATTAGAGATGGTGGCACTTGTGGATCCAAGTATGCGGATAAGATTTTCTACTTCTCACCCGAAGGACATAACGGATGAGGTGCTGCATACAATTGCTAAATATGAAAATATATGCAACTACATACACCTTCCTGTACAGTCCGGAAATAGTAGAATTCTCAAAAAAATGAACCGGACGTATACAAAAGAATGGTACAAGGAAAGAGTAGATTCTATATACAGGATCATACCTGATTGTGCGATATCTGCAGATATCATAACAGGTTTCTGTAGTGAAACCGAAGAAGACCATCAAGAGACATTAAGTATTATGGAGTACACGAACTATACGATGTCTTATATGTTTTTCTATAGTGAGAGACCAGGAACATTAGCGGCAAAGAAGTATGAAGATGATATTCCTCTAAAAATAAAGAAGAGAAGACTTGCGGAAGTTATTGAGTTACAGAATAAGCTATCTGTAGAATCGAACAAACTGGATATTGGAAAGGTTTTTAAAGTATTAATCGAAGGAAACAGTAAGAAATCAGATCTCCATTGGAAAGGCAAAAATGATCAATTCAAAATGCTAATATTTCCTAAAACAGGAGATCACAAAGCTGGTGACTACGTAATGGTGAGAGTTGATGAGGTGAATCAGGCTACGTTGAAAGGGGAAATAATTGATAATTGATAATTTCACCTGAAGCGGTGAGTCAATTTGAGGCTATTTAAAGCCATTTCACATTAATTCGACAACTCAATAATTCAACAACTCAATAGTTAACACATGACCTTACAAGGAGTAAAACAAAGATTTGGAATCGTAGGTAGGTCTGAGACTCTAGACAGAGCGTTGAGTACTGCCATGAGAGTAGCGAATACTGACCTTACTGTTTTGATACGTGGAGAAAGTGGTGTAGGGAAGGAAGTGTTCTCTAAAATAATCCATGAATTAAGTAAAAGAAAACACAATAAATTCATAGCTCTTAACTGTGGAGCTTTGCCAGAGGGCACAATAAATTCTGAGCTATTTGGTCATGAAAAAGGCTCATTTACAGGAGCGACTGCTGATCGAAATGGATACTTCGAAACATTAGATGGAGGCACTATTTTTCTTGATGAAATCGGCGAAATGCCGCTTGACACTCAGTCTTATCTACTAAGAGTTTTAGAATCTGGAGAATTTATAAAAGTAGGAGCTAGCAAAACATTGAAAACAGATGTCAGAATAGTTGCAGCTACTAACGTAGACTTAGAAGAGCTAATCAAGAAAGGGAAATTCAGAGAAGATCTCTACTATAGGCTAAACACTGTTCCAATAAATGTACCTGCCCTTCATGAGCGAAGAGAAGATATCTATATGCTCTTCCGTAGATTTGCAATAGACTTCTCCGAGAAGTATAGATCAGAGTCTGTGGCACTTGATGATCGTGCGCAAATGGTCATAGAGAACTATCGCTGGCCAGGAAATATCCGGGAATTAAAAAACCTAGTTGAGCAACTGTCCGTAATGACCGACAAGCCGCTCGTAGATGCAGAAGCACTACTCGACATAGCTCCTCGTTTGATCAAGAGAAATCTACCTGCGCTTGCTGATCAGCAAAATTCAGAAAGCACTTCTGGATTTCAAGAAAGAGAGTTATTGTTTAAATTTCTACTAGAAATGAAAACTGATCTTAACGATCTTAAGTCACTAGTTTACGAACTCATAAATAATAATGACCTTTCTGTTCCCGACATGCAAAGATTAAGTAAGAGTACAGACTCCCTAGATCGATATATGAGATCAGAACGATCTACACCACCCGCTAGTAGAACAGATAGCAACCAATTCTACAACAATAATATTGATGAGGAAGAAGGTGATGATATCATGACTCGACCTATAATTTTAGATCATGAAAGAAGGTCAGAATACGAAAACTCAGAAGTCGTAGAAGAGAATCTATCTTTAGAATCGATGGAAAAAGACATGATCGGCAAAGCACTTAAGAAGCATAGAGGCAGAAGAAAGGATGCAGCAGAGGAATTAGGTATTTCTGAAAGAACACTTTATAGAAAGATAAAACAATACGAAATAGATGATTAGATCTCTTTATTTTAAAATACAAATCAATAATTTCATTCGTTAGATAAAAAAGATCCTAAAATTTGGAGACTACTCCACCGCAAGCGGATAGAGCATTCTCCAAATTTTTCAAACTTAAAGATCGTAAAAAGGATCTTTTTTTGGTAAGGCGTTTTTATGCAAAAGCATCTTTTTTATAACCCCGACACAAGCATCGGAGAATTTAAGAATTACTTATGTTGAATTCATTGAAATATATATCAAGTTTCGTTTTTGCAGTGATTATTTTCACAGGATGTTATTCATTCAAAGGGATTAGTATTCCTGCTGATGTTAATACATTCTATGTCCAGCAAGTAAAATTGACAGATTTCAAAGCACCTCCTGACTCTCCAGAACGATTCATGGATCAGTTTCGTCAAAAAATAAGAAGTCAATCTAGCCTCACGTGGAATGATACAGATCCTCACATCGAATTTGATTGTACTATCACTGGATTCAATGTATCCAACGAAGGTAATAGAGCTGGAAATGAAGTATCGCTTAACAAGCTCACAATTATATTAAAGGTTGACTACATCAATAATAACAAAGAAGATGATAATTGGAGTAAAAACTTTTCGTTTGGAATTCCATTTGATCCGAGTCAAGATTTGCAAGAAGTCCAAGATGGATATATAGAAGATATATTTGACCAAATAGCGGAAAATATATTTAATGATGCCTTTACTAATTGGTAATAAACACAGTAAATAATTATTGATTACTACTTCATTTAGAAGTATAACCCTCTTATTGGAAATCTACATTTAGGTTAATCCCCTCCGATTTGTTCCACGATTTTTGCTTTTACATTACTCAATGATCGTTGTGATCTATTTAAGCATTCATTACGATCGTGCTTTATAATAATAGAAGTATATTCGCACCATGAAATTTACAGAACTTGGTCTTGATGACCAGATACTAGAGGCGATTGGGTACATGGGATTTGAAGATGCTACACCCATTCAACAGAAAGCAATACCAGCAATAATAAAAGGAAAGGATCTAATAGCTTGCGCTCAAACTGGCACAGGTAAAACGGCGGCTTTCATTCTGCCGGTACTGCATAGAATATGTATAGATAGAAAACCAGGTACAAAAGCGCTTGTAGTGTGCCCAACTAGGGAATTAGCATTACAAATAGAAAAGCAGATTCAAGGATTCTCCTATTTTCTTAATATCAATAGTATCGCTGTTTATGGTGGTGGTGGCGGTGCCGATTTTGAACAACAAAAAAAGGCACTTAAAACAGGAGCTGACATAATCGTAGCCACTCCTGGTAAATTATTGTCTCATCTTAATCTTGGATACGTCAAGTTTGACACTGTGGAATATTTCATACTAGATGAATCAGATCGTATGATGGACATGGGATTCAGAGACGACATAGAAAAAATTGCTTCTCACCTTCCTAAGAAAAGGCAAACATTGATGTTTAGTGCAACAATGCCAGCTAAAATTCGTGAGATGTCAAAGGAACTACTTACTGATCCTGAAGAGTTTAGCTTTGCAATATCAAAGCCAGCAGCTGGAGTATTACAGGTTGTATACTTAGCTCATGATCCTCAAAAACTAGCACTACTTTCAAAATTAATAGGAGATAAGCCAGCTTATGAAAGTATCATCATATTCACTTCAACGAAAAAGAACGTGAATAAGATCGTACAAGGATTAAGAAGAAATAAATTCGCAGCAGAAGGTATATCTTCTGACTACGATCAGAAACAAAGAGAAGCAGTATTGTCTAGTTTCAAACAAAAGAAAACTAGAATCATCGTTGCTACTGATGTATTGAGTAGAGGTATAGACATTAAAGACATCAACTTAGTTGTCAACTTCGACGTACCGAGAGGTGCAGAAGATTACGTACATAGAGTGGGTCGTACAGCTAGAGCGAAAACAACAGGTGTAGCGATCACTTTTGTCAACGAAAGAGACATGTATAACTTCCACCAAATCGAACAATTAATCGAAACGGAAATCATGAAACTTCCACCACCTGCAGAATTAGGTGAAGGACCAACTTGGAAAATAGGCAAAAAATCACATGGCGGCAGCGGTGGAGGTGGCGGCGGCAAGAAAAAATGGGGCAATAAAAACAGGAAGCCTAATAATAAGCGAGGAAGTTCAAAAGGAGGAAGCAACAAGGGTAATTGGAATAAGAAAAAGAAAGATTAAACATGGCAAAATACCGATCACTTACTTTGGATGAACTTCAATCCATGGAAAAAGAGTTCGTTGACTTCTTAGTACTAAATGGAATACCAGGTGACGATTGGGTAAAATTAAAAAACTCAGATCCAAAAAGAGCCGAAGGTATATGTGAAGCATTTTCAGATGTGGTTTTCACCAAAATTTTGAAAAACTGTAGATATATTGAACGTCATGCTCCTAAGCAAGTTGTTTCCATCTTCTGTGACAGCCACAAGATGTTCCTTATGGGGCTAGATGCTCCCGACGATATTAATATAGACTTCACTGACAAAGTGAACTTAGATGGCTTAAAAACGAGTGCTCCGAAGGGATTGCAAACCGTAAAGTCAGAAAAAGAATACACTAAAGAGAGAGAAGTCGAAATATGGGACATGCTTAATAACGGCTTCTTCATTTCAGATCAAAAATTATATATGGCCTTGTTTTCATAATTTGACAATCACCTATCAAATGAAAGATCAATAACCGTCAACAAATCGCGTTAAAACTGGTTAACTATACATGCTAAAAGGATTCGTACATCACACTATTCTCATATCAGTAGCCATCGTGTCTATGATGTTCATTTATAGCTCTATGACTATTTTCCTGATGCCGGGATGGTCAGATCAGTTTGCTGTTTGGGGATATTCTCAGACATTCTTATATCTAGTGGCTTCGGTCGAACTTATTCTTGCAGTTGCAGTATTTGCTAAATCTACTCGTATCTATGGACTATTAGGTGTCATTATTGTTATGGTAGGAGCACTATATACACACCTTACAAACGATCAACCTGATGAAATCTATGCAAGTATTTTTATGATTTTCTTAGCTATTAGCACTATGATATTAATCGGATTTAATAAAAAAATTGAAAGCGGCGTTATAAAAAATTAGCTCCTATAATTTAGAGTAACTAATCCAAATATTGTCCTCGTAGTATATCCCGTGATTATTTTCAAAACTTATATCTACTGGATTTAATGCTCCTTCCACAATGTAAGCTCCAGATTTTACCACTTTACGATTCATCAGTTTTTCCCAGAACTGAAGGTCTCCGTCTATGTACATAGCTTTCGAACAAACATTTATTATTTCAGCTCCTCCCTTAAGGTGAGTTCGAATCCAAGGGTCGTATATTTTTCCATCAAATTTAAGATCTATGTATTCTTCCATTTTCATATTGGGATACTTACTTTTGAAAGTTGGCCTAATTGGAATTATGAAGTGTTCAAATTCTTTTTCCTTTACAACGCGCTTTGCTTCATTGATTAAAATTTTACTATATCCTTTCCCTTGATTGTCTCTTGTTACTATGATTTGCAGACCACCCAAGCTATTTGGCTCTAGCCCTTGTTCACTATCATTCACGCCTTTTCCTAGCATCCAGTCCCATCCTGCATCCGGCAGCTCATTTAATGGCAGATCCCAATATAGCGGTATTGCGTTCATAAAGCCTAGAAGCAGATTATCTTCATTAATAAGGAATATTTGATATTCGGAAAAATAGCGCTCTACCCTATCCCAGTATTTCTCGATTACTTTAGAACACAGGATAATATCTGGAAATGCATTTTGAATTGCTTTCTTATATTGCTTTATTAAGTCTTCATTTAGTTCTGAAAGTGTAAGAAAATTAATCATTATAATTTGCTTTTTTGAAGTGCTTCAATTACACCTTTCATTTCATTTTCGGTTTGAGTTCCAATGCAGTATTTTTTCCCATTCTTTAATTTAATTGCTAACCCCTTACTACCTCCAATATTATAAACAGTCCCATATTTAGTTCCTAATCTAATTCCGTATCCAACAAAACCATAGTTAACTAACTCAAATGTAATGATGTCTGACCATTCGAATTTTGATTTAAAAAAGGGTGAAAAATGAATCAATATTGCCTTTTTAGTGATTTCTGTTTTTAATTGCATCACTCTAAACAGTACCAAAATTGATAACATAAGTATGAGCATTAAGATTAATGCTATATCCGGCATTGGCTTATCTCCAAATGGTTCTCCAATGATTATTTGCTTATAAATACCATATAAAGGGATAAGAGTAATAGTCCCTAATAGAAGCCAAAGCCATTTATAAGAGAATTTTTGTTTTTCTAAAAATAATACATCCTTCATATATGTATATGTATTTCCTATTAACAGCTTAATCTACCAATAAAAAGAACTAGATCCCGTGATAGTTTAGTCTGCAAAACGACGCAATATACTCCATCTCTATATAAACATCAAAAATACAATAGTTCAACGCCTGTTGTATACTTACTATTCTTTGTTTGTCGGAACGGAAGGTAGTTTGTAATATCTTTTGCCAACTCCGCTTTATCTGCATTATATTTCAACTCCACAATGATCGGATATTTCATCATAGGTAGTGCGTCCATATTGGTAAATGGCACCTTAAACGATTGATGAGAATCTATCGTTATTCTAAAGTATCCATCTTGGGATATGTAATATGATCTATGATATGAGTTATGCAGTACTGGAATTAAGGATGATTTTAGAAGCTCACGCTCTTTAAGTAAAGAAACCATAGAATCATTGTCAATCATGGAGACACCATTAACATCAGTAGAATCCTTCCATCCTAATTCCGCATTTTTTTGTTTTACTTCTAACACTGATTTCTTGGTGGGAAATAGAGAAGTCCCATACCAACGAAGTCTCATTTTCTGTCTTCTTGTGTGCCCCTCTACATTCTGATGAAAACAATGAAACTGTGGAGTATCGAGATAGATGTTATTTATTTGTCTGTCTTCATATGCTTTAGAGAATGAGGCCGGATGCATTATGATCGATGCATGGATGGCAGCTTCATCTAAGATATCGACTGCATACTTGATTTCGTATCGCATCATTTAGGTAGGTTTATCTTTGATTCTTCATCCTTGTTGATTAGCCGGTCTACATTATCCTCATTGAAGCTATTGATATTGATTATCGCACCACCAAACTCCGGCTTCTTACGATAAGCCGCAAAGCCTTGCAGACAATCCTTGAGAAGAACATTCGTCACTTCTACAATTGAGAGATCTTTCGAGGCTATACCTATTTGTGCTCCTTTGATTGTTGTATTATTGACTATTACTGTTGCTTCTTCGCCTGCACTTATGCCCTTATCTCCAATGTTCTCTAACCTCATATTCTCTAGCTCGATATAACTACCAGAGTAATCAAGTGCATCATTTCCAGTATCAAAAAGATAAGAATTAGTTAGCTTTCCTTTACAAAAATCGCAATCAAATCCATCACCAAAAGTGTTATTGATATTTAATTCATTGATAGAAAATGTAGCACGTACAATATTAAGCGCATCTTCACATAAGTTACGAGAAATCGTGACATTGGCCATGTCTACGTCTGACTCATAGAAAGTAACCGCTCCTGTAAGCTGCCATTCATTTTCTTCTAATGTGTTGAGATTGGTAAAAGAAGTATGTTTAATTTCACACGTCTCTTTAGATTTGATTACAGCAACACCTTGTGAAGACTTATCGCTAGAAGTGAATAATATAGGCGAAGAAGATGTTCCTACAGAACTTAATGTTCCATATGAAAGTATGTATGCTTTATTTCGCATATCGATCATCGCACCCGGTTCTACAGTAAGATTGTAATTACGAGGTATAATCAATGGTTTATTCAAGAGATGTTTTCCAGGTAAGATCCTTATTTCTCTTTCCGTTATCTCATATTCAGAATCGGCCAATGGTATTGACAATTTAGTATTTTCACTATATCTAATTTTCAGATCGTTAGCAGCGGGGGACCATTTCTTTATTCTTGATGAAAATATTTCTTTCGATTTTGGCAGTCTATAATAGACGTATTTATCATCAATTTTCGAGAAAACCTTCGTATACTTTGCTGGTTTTAATCTGCCATTACTATTTATTAATTGGGATAAAGGTTCTCCTTCAGACCAAGTTTTTTTGCTTCCTGTCCCTACTACCTCTAGAGGAAGACAATGATAGTTACTAACTTCTATTTCGTGACTATCTGCATTAGAATTTGATCTGTATGCTTTTAGAGAGTGCTCATTACTCGGTTTGATATTGTAATAGATTTTAGAGGCCCTTCTCTTTATGTCTTTTATATCTAATTTATATTTAGCATCTATATTTACTTTTACCAAAAACTCCAGTTCCTCTATTTCGTTTTTATTGTCATCGATCAACTTTGTGATAAACTCCTCTGAGGAATACTCAACCAATGCTGCAATATAATATTCGTTAAACTCTGGGTTCTGATATATGTAATTATACTTCTGGTCACTAATAAGCTCAGTGTCTTCTGATCGAAATTCCCCGAAAAATAGATTGCCATACATTCTCAATTTTCCTTTATCCGTAAATCCGTCATAACCTATTGGTTCTAGTTTTCTACTAATGGGATTATAATAGAATCTTGCATTGTGCCATATGATACCATGATATGCACAAAGTACTTCGGTCATTGCAAAATATTTACCAAGTAGCTCCATATCAAATATCTCTGACGGATCCGAGCTTCTATTTTTATAGCTATTTAAAAGATCTTGTGCTCTCAAAAACTGTTCTTTTAGCTTTGGAGACTTTAGAGTTTTTGATTCTTTGAAAGGAGCAATTTCAGAATTGTGATAGATATCACCAAATATATCATCACCTGTTTTTGCGTTGTTCATCCTATCATCCCACAATTGATCTTCTGAAAATTTCAGAATTACTCCTTCTCTTCGATTCTTATACTCAGCGATCTGTTTTTCGAAGTGCTCTTCGTATGCATATAGTACTGGGTCTTGATTATTCTGAGAGAGCTTTACAAAGCCATACCTAGGTGTAATGACATCGATACTCTCTAATGCTTTATGATAAAGCCACTCATCTAAATAAGACCTAGCTTTAGGATCTTGAAGAGAAAAGGTTTGCATTCGGTTCCATGATTTATCACTTGGCATTTTGATTCGATATGACCAATAGTCACCTTGTAAGTGATCCGTCCAATCGCCTTTTAATCTTAATTTCACATCGTAAGCCAAAGAATCATTTTCTGTAAGCTTAGCTTTCACCCAGTCATCGTCAGCACTGATCAATATTCCAGCTTGAAGTGCCTCATTTCGTTTTATATTAATTTTATTGAGCGCTTTATTATCCAAGTATAGATGAACCTCATCTATGTTTTTTCCGAAGTTTTCGTCAACTGGAATTATTTCTATTCTTAAATCATCAAAATAAGCGACGCCTGTATCACTAGATCGATAAGGATATATCGTTAAATATTTTATCTCACTTTCATTCGGAACAGTAAATTGTAGTTCTATTAATTCCCACCCATCTTCATCCTTACTTTTCATGATGTTGGTTTGGGTATACAGATCACTTTTAGGAGAAGGACTAATTACAAGTGGAAACTTACCAGTCTCCTCAATAAATCTTCGGACCGAAACTATATATCTCTGTTGAGGAAGAACATTTTCTAGTTTAATACTAAATCCATACTTATTTATACTGTCTAGCTTTGAAGAATATTCGCCAGTATAACTGAATTTCGAACTTCTTGTTTTACCATTTGAAAATGCTACTCCATCTGAAATAAAATAACCATCAGCTAGATTTTCAGCATCACACATAAGCTCCGATGATATATCAGAATCTGATTTTTTCCCTACCAATGAATTCATATAAATCCAATAGCCTCCAAATAGGATAAATAATGCACCAATTAGTTTAAATAGAAGGGCAAATTTTCTAGGTTGAAATTTAGAAGATACTGTGCTTTCTTGATGTTTGGATGAACGACCTTTAGTATTCTTTATGATCATAATAGTAGATCAGGTTGCTCAACAAATGATATCAAAGCTTTCTCATCTTTAGATTTTACATCATTGATTATTTTTTGAAGGACAGCATGATTGTCTACTGTGCAATAGTAACTTGCGTTAATACCGTTTGGAGTACTATCAACTCGTTTGATTTCTAAATATGAAACATGTGGTTCAATTGCTACCGTGATATCTGTTATATCATTCAAAGATGTATTGATATTTAAAAAAGCTTTGTTTGTAACAACTCCTTTATTTTTAGATATGTACGCATTAAGATATAAAAGTGGAAGAATTAGTGCGAAACTTACTACTGCCAATACAGGCTTATCAGCTCCACCGATAAGACCGAGACCAATTACAAGGAATAGCATGGTAAGCTCTTCGGGATCCTTAATTGCAGATCTGAATCTTACGATTGATAATGCTCCAACAAGACCTAAAGATAAGGCTATGGATGATTTGATTACGGTAATTATAAGAAGTGTTCCGATTGCAAGCGGAATGAAATTATTAGAAAATTTCCTCCTATCTGAAATAGCTCTCCCATATTTAATATAGAATATCTTGATTAAGATGGCTATTAAAGTTACAATCACAAGATTAAGAATGAAAGACCACACATTGATTGTGCTGTTGAAATCATTCAAGTATTTTTCAAACTCTAACATATTATTTGACTATTTGTAGATATGCAAATATTACCCAAAGAAATTCAAAAATATGTTTTTCGAGGATAAAATATCTCCAATACGCAAAAAAAAGGCTGCCCCACACAATTGAGACAGCCTTTAACGAATCTAATAATATCTTAAAAGCTTATTTCAGCTTTATCATCTTGTATTGTGCACTTTGTTGATTAGTGCTTATTTCATAGAAGTAAACTCCTGCTCCATTGACTTTCTCATCATCTAACTGGATAGTATTCTTACCTGCATTTAGTGATTCTGTATTTGTATATACTAATCTACCATTCACATCGAATACATTCACTGTTACATCATTTGCTTCTGTCAAAGTCACTTCTATTTGCGTATAAAGTGACCATGGATTCGGCTTATTCTGAACTACTGAGAATGAAGCTACATCAGCTGCTCTATTCTCTATGTTTAGTTCTACTACTTCTAGATTGTCATTCATGTATAATTCTGATGCTAAACCTTTATTTGTTGGTATTACAACTGATAGATCACATGACACACAATTAAAGTCGATAGAGAATAACTCATCTCCTTTATCAAGTGACTTCGGAGCCGCGTTAGCAATTGATATATTGTATACTCCTGGTGAAACCATATGGTACCCAATACTATTATCATCAAATGCATCCGTTTCGATTGAGTTAATTACATTATCTCCTGTCAATAATGTAAACTGCAATCCAGCTACATTGATAGCCTCATCAGTTCTTATTGTCACAGCATCATTACTAAACTCTGATATTAAAGTAACTTTTTTATCAGATCTAGTACTGGTATTCTCTGTCATCAAATTAACAGTAGCACTTGCATTGATATCTCCAATTTTTACTCCTAAGAAATCTACGTACATGTTTGTAGACAATGCTAAAACATCATAAGTTTCAGGAATAGGAGAAGACCATGGATCTGTAGGATCTTCGAATGTATGTGCTGCATCAATTGTTCTCCAACTTAAGTTATTAGCGAATTCAGCATCAATACCAAGAATTACTTTTCTCAATGCTATTAAATCAGAACTATTTATCTTCTCGTTGTTATTGATATCTGCAGCTATGTAATTATATGGAGAATCAAATTCCGCTAATCCTAAGATATGTCTCTGGATCATTATAAGATCTAATGTTGTAACACCATTCGTCACATCATCATTCTTATAAGTACCGATCGTATAGTTACCACCTTCTGGCATCATAGGAAATGCGTATACTCCCTCTTCATTACTCAATACAGCATCTGAATTGCTACCGTGAAGTTTCATACTATAATTTTGTATTCCTTCACCTTCGACAGTAGTAATACCTCCTTGAATTTCGAAGATCGTGTTCCCACATACATTTGTTGTATCCCTTATTTCCGTTTCAACTTTACAGTCGTTAGTAACTCCTGGAGTATTAGGCGAGATATCAAATGGTATAGTATCTAATCCACCCATTCCATCATCAACAACTTCGAAAATATACATTAATTGAATAATCGGCGATACCGCAAAACTATCACAATTGTATACTGATATTGTATCATTTAAATCAACAGGATCCCAAGAAGCTATTATAGTCTGCTCGTTATCGCAATTCCCAGAAACGATTAATGATTCATATGGTGAAACATCAACTAATCCTGTAATCGAATCTAAGAAGACGATCAGCTTCGCACAAGAAACTGTAAGCTCTGAAGTATCAATAACCATTAGTTCAAAAGAATCGATTCCAATATTATCACATCCATCAGTTGCTGTTACAGTAACTGTATAAGTACCTGCATCTAATGTATCTATCGTATTCACATCCATCTCTCCACTGTCTCCGTAAGCATAAGTGAATTCAAGATCTTCAACAGCAGAACAATTGTCCATTGCTGTAATGTAAGCGCTCAGATCAACAGATGCCATACAATTTGATGGATTTACAACTATAGAAGTATCAGCTATTGTAGCAAATGTTGGATCCTCGATATCATTAACTATTATCTGTTGCACGAAGTTAAATGTCTCATCTTGACATAGTGCTTCGATTGTATAAGTTCTATTAATTGTATCCGGACATCCTTCACTGATCGATAGATCATCGAATGCAACCGTAAATTGACCACAATCAACAAGTGGTGTCAAACTATCAATAGTTATTTCCGCTACATCAGGAGAACCTCCATTACAACCTGTAGTTTCAATCATAGCTGGTATGATACCGTCAACATCCGCTTGTGTAAGTGGATCCGCAGGTCCATTGATCGTTATCATCTGAACACATGTATCATTAACAGTGCTCAATGGATCTTCAACTACAATCGTTCTTAATATTGTTCCATAATTACATTCATTAACACCAGATGAATCTACTGTTGAGAATATATTAATTAGTGTGTTACAATTATCAATCACATCATCATTAGAAGGAATACTTACCGTTTCTAAATACTCTGCAATACTATTGAAGTTAGCATCAAACTCAGCACAAGAAATTTCTGAATTCAAACAAACTACTGATGGTGGTATAGTATCTACCACTATCAGAGAATCCATTCCACACTCAACTCCATTGACAGAAATTGTCACATTAAATGGATTGAGAGCTACATCATTACAAGATGCGAACTGCTGATCAAGAGTGATCGTTTGAACTCCATCACATGTTCCACCTGTAACATCTACTAATGAATCTGGGATTAAGTTAAATACACCGTCCATATTTAGATAAATTGTATCAATATTGAATGAACAAGCTAAACTTTCATCTACTATTACATTGAATGTGACAGGACACTCACTTGTATTACCTGCAGCATCAGTTACTGTAGCTGTTACTAGAAACTCTCCAGAATTCGCACACGTAATATTTGTCGGACTAAACGTTACAGATGTAACACCACAATTATCAGTAAATGGAGCCGTTAGTAATGCTTCCGTAATGATAATATCATCTCCTACTTGTAAGTCAATATCTATAATTCCTTGTTCAACACATTCAGGATCTACATCATCTACTACAGTGATCGAATGAGAACATATTGATGTATTTCCATTTACGTCTGTAACTGTCCATATTATAGTATATGGACCACCTACAGCGAACACAGCTCCATCAAGAGACCCTTCATTATTATAGTCATTTACCATTGTACTTGGTGTACATGCCTCAATAACACTAGGATCAAATTCCGTTCCTACAACTGTAAATTGACAATCATTAGTACCGTCTTCAGAATCATCTATTGTTTGATCGATTGCGCAAGTAACTATAGGTCCAATCGTATCGATTACTGTAATATTATCAGTTCCACACTCTTCACCATTTACTGAAATGGTAATAGTAATAGGATTATTAGCAATATCTGAACAACTAAATGTAGATATATCTATAGATGGTACATAAGTAATTCCACAGCCTCCTCCTGTAATATCAACAAAATTTGCAGCATCAAGACTAGCGTTTCCATTTATATCAAGATATACTGTATCAATATTCAACTCACAAGAAACATTTAGATCTCCTATTATATTAAACTCAATAGGACAATCAACAGAGTTATTGTTTGAATCTGTTACTGTAACAGTCACATCTACAATCCCTTCTGGATCACAATCCAATGTTGCAGGACTGAAACTTAATGTAACTGGTCCACAGGCATCTGAATATTGAACATTCAAATTACTTGAAGACAGTGTTATTGATTCGCTTCCGCCTATTATTAAATCTATAGGTCCTCCTTGATCTACACACTCTGGTGCTGTATTGTCTATGACAGTTACTCCTACAGTACATGTAGATGTGTTGCCCGCTGCATCTGTAATAGTCCATACTATAGTATAAATTCCTACAGGGAACGTTGCTCCATCAAGTGTTGTGTTAGAAACAGAGTTGTCTGTATCATAGTCATGTGTCATTGTAAACCCTAGAGCTTCACAGTTCTCAATTATTGCAACAGGATCCAATCCTTGGCCATTCTGTACATAGTTACAACCTGCACTATCACCAGCATTAACAGTAATACTTGGTGCGCATGTAATAGATGGATCAATATTATCAATCACAGTTATTACTACATCACAAGTTGAAGTATTCCCGAAATTATCAGTTGCTGTAAATATTACTGTAGTTATTCCTACCGGAAATTCAGCTCCCGCAAGTGTTGTATTATTCGGTGCAGCTGCATAATCATGTTCTATTGTTGCCACAGTACCACACTCATCATTGACTGTTGGATCTAGTATATTCCCTACTACTGTATGTGCACAATTAGAATCATTATTTTCAGAATCATTAAATGTAATGTCATCAACACATTCTATTGCTGGTCCTTCATTATCGGCAACGGTTACTTCTACTTCGCATGTTGCTGTGTTATTACTACCATCCGTCACAGTGAATAAAACTGTAGTCGTCCCTATTGGGAAGCTTGCTCCATCCAAAGTAATACTGCTTGGTGCATTAATATAATCATGTGCAATTGTAACATCTACACAATTGTCCCCAAATATTGGATCCAATCCTGACGCTATATAAGTACATCCCGTTAAAGTAGAAGTATTTATAGTTGGATTCGTACATGTAATAGTTGGATCTATTTCATCTTTTACCAATATAGTCAGTTGACATGCCTCTACCATTACTCCATTCGTAATAGTCCAGTTAACTACTGTCGTTCCTAATGGAAATGAAGCACCTGATAGTGTATTAGCGTTTAAAGCTCCTGCATAGTCATGCGTTATCGTCAATTCTCCACAATCAGCTATTGTCTGAACTAGATCAAACGTATTATCAACAACTTGGTATTCACAATCAGATACAAGGGTAACCATCGTGTCTTGTAAGATACTTACACAGTCTTTTAAATCCATACAGATATCAGTATCATTGTTATCCTGTACGTCAACAGTACTAATACAAGACGATACATTACCATTTATATCAATCGCAAAAAGCTCTATTTCTTGAATTCCAATATCATTACAATCGAAACACAATTCTTTTACTATCGAAGTATTTGAGAAACTTAATTCGAAATCTACTCCACACTCATGAAAGGTAACAGAAGCTAAAGCCAATGAATCTGCATAGATACATGCCGCTTCAGTTTCAGGGCCAGGTATTCCATCTAGATCCCATGGTTCGAGACCAATTGATACGCTTTTACATCCGATTGTCGGAGGCTTATTATTCGTAATATTAATTGGGAATGACGTTGTTGTCATTTGATTACACGGATTCATGAAAGTAACTACTGCCGTATGATTACCCATTGGTAACATCTGATCAAATGTAGTACTAGCACCTACGCCTGCTATTGTCAATTCATATTCATTAGTTGTATTAAAATCAGAGTTTAAATCTATCTGAATCAATGATTGTAAGTTGTTATTTACACAATCTTTAGATGTTGCAGTGAATTTTACCATAGCACTATCACAAGTAGTTGCAATAATAGGATCATCCAATCCAGTAACCATAATAGTATCTGGAGCTTGAGTATTAATTACACCTATAGTTTGCACTCCTGATCTTTCCATTGGTGCTCCATTGATATCAAGTTGACACCAATCTATAACAGTCCAAGTTCTTACTATTTTGAAACAAACACTATTTGGATCACCAAGTAATGTAAATATCTCGTCATGTGGACTTGCACTAACCATCTCACACGGTGAAACTACATCATATTGAGGGACATTGTATCCTTCAGGAAGATTAGCTGGATTAGTTACATCATCTACTTCACATGTATTTATCGTAAGCATTGTATCCTTTGGAAATACTATTGCTTGAAAATCAAAAGGACTATTATTAACTACAGTTATTGTTTGTGAAGTACTCGCAGTACCATCAGTGTCTGTAGCTGTAAAGGTTCTAGTTATAGTACCTAATCCACATGAATTTAATGACACCACTGCTGTTGTCGTAGTATCTACACCACAAGCATCAGTGAAAGCAAATTCACCAAATTGAGTAAGTGGTAAATAATTATCACCGCATTCAATTGTTGTATCCGCTGGTCCTGTTACTTCAGGCGCATGTTTATCTTGAACAACAACATTTGCCATACAAGTATTCATAAGACCACCGTTATCCGTTACTTTAAGTTCTACGATTACTGTTGCAAGTAAGTCTGAACAATCAAATAACACTCTATCTGAAAATGGTCCACCTTGGTCCATTCTTCTTATCTCTATAGATTGTACACCACAAGCATCATAACTTCCATCATCGATATTGAGCGCGTATGCATACCCAACACCATTAGAATTAAGTCCTACTACAGTGTTTTGATCACATATAGCTACTGGAGCTATATTATCCGTTACCGTAACTTGAATAGTACAAGTCGACTCCATTCCCGCTCCGTCAATAGCCGTATAAACTACATCATAAGCTGTATCAGAATAAGGGAAAGTCACTACTCTCGAGTCACCTTCTTTGATTAATGAACCAAATGGCGGCTTGATCGTATAAGTCAATCCATCAGGCGAACAAGAATCCGATATCTGAGGTATAGGCAATGTAACTGTACCTGAACAATTACCTGTTACAGCAGATACATTAATATTACTTGGACAAGTAATTGATGGTGCTTCAGTATCTCTAATTTCGATCAATTGATCTACTTTTTTAGTTGTAGTAGCATTACAATCCCATCTCCATGCTGTCCAAGTTCTAGTTATCTTGATTACACCATTGATGACTCTTTTATCATCTTCAAATGTAAGTGCAGTGTTGCATAAGAGACCAAAATCTGGATAAACATATTCGCCATTATATGTAGGTACGCCTGTAATTGCTAAATCAGCAACTCCATCCATATCTAAATCATATGCATCACAATTAAGTGCTGTATTATTAAGCATCAAGAAAGTATCGGGGAATACGATATCCTCCAAATCTACTTTCTCTACAAACATTCTCATTTTGCAAATTTCTGACTTATTACCTTGATCGTCAGTAGCTTGATACTCTCTATCAATAACTGCAACAAATTCGTCAGCTCCTGGATCAGTACAACCTAATGTTGTAAGTGAATCTTTCAGCATAACTACACTTGCTATTGTACCACAATTATCTTCAGCAAATGGCCCAGCGAAATTATCAACTTTGTTACAAGAAATTGTAACATCCTGACATACAATAGTAGGAGCAACCTTGTCCTCCACTAAAATAGCACTCCAGCAAGAATTACCATTACAAGCATCAATAATCTTAGCGGTTACAGTAGTTCCTACATGTGCAGCAGTTAGAGTAGCATTTGGGATGACCTCTCCTGATTGTGTTGTTAGCATTACATTATAAGCTTGTCCTGCACCGATAGGACTAGTAAGTATTAAATTTGGTGTGATTTTGACTTCACAATCGCCATCAAGGGATAAATTCATATCTCCAAAACATGCCATTGCTCCTGAACTTGAGCCAATGCCCACTGTAAAATTACCTGGTGCAAAACATCCTTCTTCCGGAGCTACATTCAATTGATAATTTGCATCTGGTACAGCTGCGTCCCAGTTTATAGATACACAACTAAAGTTTCCGTCTGCACTTATATCAGTTACTACAACAGCAGCTCCTGCATCATGACTCCATTCATAAGTGATATCTGAATCAGGATTTACTACGCAGTACTCTTCCGTTTCTCCCACACATATTGCGAGACTTCCAGTAATAAAGACATCTTGGTAAGATTCTGCTAAGACATCAAACACTTCTATTTCATCGTTAATATTTCTCAGCACGAGTTGCGCCGCATCACCATCTTGTCTCTTTAACGTGATTGAATACATACTCAATCCATCTTCTGGCATATTTATCATTTCTGAAAGTAATGCACTTGTACCCGTTGCTTGAGGTATCAATGCTCCAGCGCCTGGGTCAGGACTAGATTCATCATAATAATTATTTTGACCAGCTACATACCATCCATCTCCAGATGGCCCTGTAACTTTGAAAATTTCTTCGTACTGTCCATCAAATGAATTTGTTGCATTTTCAAGACATTCTGAACTTTCAATATTAGAATTTATAACAACTATTTGTGCTGGATCATGATCATCTTCATCTACATCTCTAGTAGAATCAACAGAATTATCAGAATCAGTACCTGGTACTCCTCCATTATCATTACTGTTTGATCCATCAGGAGTAGAGTCAATATCTTTTGATCCTACAGCTCTGTTATTTGCATCCGCAACATCTCCGATCTCTGCATAATTAACTAAATAACGTGGAGTCACATCATCATCTACTTTTAATGTTATAGTCGTTAAAGCTTTACCACCATCAGTCAAAGGTTCATCAAGAACAAGCGTTCTTTTTGCCGTTCCATTTCCAATGTCACTCCAGTTATCATCTACTAATGTTAGATATTCTGGTATGTAATCAAAAATATCAATCGTAGAAACAGGAACTGTACCCTGATTAATAACTTCAATATTGAAAGTCACCTCTTCACCTGCCTTTACTCTAAACTTTTGAGCGGTCTTCATCAATGCAAGATCTAAGAATCGAGTTTTTATACTAACTGGATCTTGATCATCCTCATCTTCACCTCCGTGATCATTCACTGTATTATCAGAAGGCTTATAAACCTCACCGCCTGTATCATTTCCAAATATACTATCAGGTGTACTATCAAAATCAAATGATCCTGGATTGTCAACTGGACTAGATTCTGCGATTTCGATATAATTTATAATCTCATCAACTATATTTATCTGAGAAACATTGAAATATATACAATAACCTCTCGTCTCTCCTGCAGCTAGAATGTTCTCATCTGTCATTACAACATTTTCTCCTTCTTCACTCCAATCAGGGTTAAGCTCTGTATTAAATTCTAGTTCTTTTGGAAAAAAGTCAACCAACTTAATAAGGTCAGCATCTACATTTCCTTGATTATAAACTGTTATGTCAAACTTCACTAAATCACCTCCATAATAATAACCATTATCTTCTAATGTTATTATTACCGCAAGGTCAAAAATTAGTGGTGTAGCTGGATCATGATCATCTTCATCAATTTCTCCATCATCATTAAGCTCATCATCGGTATTTGTGAATGGCACTCCTCCGTTGTCATTATCTTCAATAGCATCTGGTGTACTATCTACATCAAGGGCTTCATCTCCTGCGAGATTTAAAGCTTCACTGATTTCGGCAACATTGGTATAGTTAGCGAATTGGGTTTCATTAACTAAAAGTTTAAGTGTTCTTGAGACGTTGGTTCCTGGGAGAATTCTTTGAACAATCTTTATAGACAAAAGATCTCCGTCAATTTCCCAATCAGGATTAGATTCTTGAACAAACGAAAATCCGCTTGGTAAGTAATCTGTGATCGTAATTGATGAAGCTGAAACGCCACCTTGATTAAACGCTGTAATCATAAATGTTGTTTCCTCACCAACTTTTGCAAATTCATTTCCTACAATTTCTTTTTTTAATGCAAAATCAAAACCAGCTGGTGTACCTAATGCTAAATCAAAACTATGGTTTGTTTCAGTTGTATTCACTTCTATAAATGAAGACTGTAAACAAGATGAGGCATCATACTGAGCATCACAATCGATCATATCATCAGTATTATCACCTGAATCAGCTGTACATATAGTGTATTCTATATTTTCAAATGTATATAAACCTGTGTTTTCATCAAAAATGGTATTGTCCAACTCAATGTAATATGTAGTATTAGTATATACTCCATCAAAAGTTCCATTTTGATTATTGTCTACGTTATTGTCATTGAATGCATAGTTTCCGTCTTCGTTGGTTACAGTAGTTCCTACAAGATTACATTCACTATCATATAGATTCAATGAAATTCCTTCAAGTCCTTCTTCACCTGCATCCTGCAGTCCGTTTCCGTTAACATCATTCCATACATAATTTCCTATTTCGATCGTCTCTACTGCACATCTAGCGATTATATCACCAAACCCTGTAGCTTTTCCGAATACTGGATAGATCGCATGAGAATACAACTCTATTGCTCCTGTTTTTGATCCATCTTCAGTACTATACCTATGTAGTCCCGCTGAATATGAATTCGTTAGTGGGTCATATACCGAAGCAACTACCTCAGAGGAACCAGGCAATACGAATACTGAACCCAGTGCTGTTTCATTGTGGTATGTTGGGTTTGTAGGCCAATTATCGAAGCCAAAAAACTCTCCTCCGTCAGGTCCATCTCCATTTCCTACACCTGTTCCACTTCTACCTGCTATTGTACCATTGCTTTCTAACTCCCAATTTTGTGTGTCAGGATTAAATGCTACCATTAAAATATCTGGATTCTGTTGATCCAGTCTATTTGTAGATGGTTTACAATATCTATGTCCGATTCTATCAGAAAATGAAATAATCATTTCTCCTCTTGAATTAAAATCTATATCTGTAAACCACTGGCTAACAGTAATACTTTCCGGCTTTGTATCTTGCCAAAATCCTTTGATGTAACTCGTTCTAAAAATTTCAGCAATTGTTCCAGTTTCTGGATCTAGTGTCATAACAACAGCTAAACTATTTAATTTATTCTTTGAAACCGAAGCGGTCACAGTTCCTCCTACATATAGTAGACCTTCGTGCCACTCCAAAGCAAATATTCTGTACTCCTCTGCTGCATCTATCCCAACAGGTCTAGGCATTTCGAATACTTTGGTTGCCGCAGCAGTAGGTTCGTCTATTTCTATAGCAACAACTAAATTTTCATCCAATACCGGAGTATATAATGTTCTGTAATCTTCAGAAATCACAAGATTTCCTAGCCCTACTCTACCAACTTGATTACCATAAGTACAATCCTCTACATCTTCACTAACTGTAAGTCCAGCAAGATTCTGTGGGATAATATCATTTACATCAATAAACTTAGTAGTATTTTTATCTCCTTCTAGTTCTGTCTTTAATATAGCATAAGGACCATATTTAAGACCCGCATATTGTTTTACAAAAGATGCAGTATAAAGATTTTGATTAACAGCGTCTTGTGCTAATCCCCAAATTGACCCTGTCTCTCCAGCTGTAGAAATTACAGACACTGAAGATGCCACTTGAAAATCATGCTCCGTTGAAATAATAGTCGCAAAATCTGGATGCGCATCTATTTCTCCTTGTACAAAACATGTTAATAGCAGATCTGGATTAGTTCCACATGAAGAAACCTTCCGCGAAAGACCATAATTGACCTCACATGCAGGAGCTTCTACAAACTGAATAGATGAGCTATTATCCTCTCCTTGATAGCCTGAAGTATATTCATTGCTACTTTGAAATTCAAGACGATAAGATGTATCATCAGAAAGATTAGAAAAAGAATAATTTCCATCAACATCAGATATAGATGATGCTACAGAATTACCATCTGCACCATATAGAGTGACAAGTACATTACCCAATCCACTTTCGGTACTTACAAAAGTACCATCATTGATTGCGTCTTCAAATACTGTCCCACTTATTGTGTTGGATTCTGGAGTGCACTGACTCCAAGATTGTACGTAGGTGGCCATAACCATCATCCATATAAATATGGCGTTGCGGCTGAACGTAAAGATTGCACGATTTTGTGCGAATGTGAGTTTTCTCATTGTGACACTAGTTAACTTAACAAATATTAATTAGATTAATTTTTGTCCCGATTATTCAAACTACGGTTGGCTGTCTTAGTATCTGAGAGGTAAACCTCTCATTTGTAATATTTTATTGCAGTTTCGAGTTATCAACCTCCAGTGACTACATATTACACATTATGCAAATATATAAATAGTTTACTAACTAATCGATACATATTACATTTTATTTTAATATGTATATTGTGGTTTATCCTCAATCCCCTATAAAACCTAGAGATTTGACTAACTCTCACGCAAAATTTAACATATGTGGGTTTTTCTCTTTAAAAATGAGAAAAAACAGTAGATTATTACTTGAAACAATGATATTTGAACACATTTTATCATTGGTATAATGACAGATGGCGTCTTAAAAAAGTAGAATAAAAAAAGAAAAATTTCTGAAGTGAGCCTACAATAACCTCTATTAATAAGGTGTATAATAAACTTTAGATAATCAATCCAGTATTTAAATATATGACACTTACACAAGGAGGTAAGTGAAACCTATAATAGCTGGTATTATACTAATGGCAATTAAATAAGCGGCGCTAAGATATTACTGGCTTTATTGGATAGTTATTTGTTAAATACGATTAAGTATTTACTAATTGAGTTTTCGAATTTAGACATTGATGCAAAATATATCTGGTAACAGATTATAATTCAACTTAATGCAGTCCTACTTTAGCGTAAGCTTCCTTTAACTGGCTGATATTAGCAATGCTAAAAAATTGATCTTCGTCTAAACCTGTAGATAGGTCTTCTAGCACAATAGGTCGAAATTCTTCATTACTGGCAAAAATCTGCGGATCATGATCCTTAAGATACATACTAAATACTGCAGAAACTGACAAAATAGAAATCATAATAGCCGCTACCGAAATATTACGATAGTTGATCATTCTCATTTTAGCCTTCTTTGACTTTAGTTTATTATCCAACTTTGTCCAAGCTTCGCTTCTTGGTTGAACAATATGGTTCTCCGCTATTTTTCTTATCTTATCGAAATCGTTATCACTCATGATTTTGGATATTCTATTTATTTATTAAAAATTTGATCTAGCTTATATAAGCTTTACCTAATTCTTTTTTTTTCAACAGTTCTCTCATCTTCTTTTTTGCCAATATCAGCTGAGACTTTGATGTGTTAATACTTATACCTAATGCCTCCGCTATTTCTCTATGCTTGTACCCTTCTATAACATACATGTTAAATATCGTACGATACCCAGGAGGGAGATCACTTAATATAGCAACAAGTTCTTCATAGGCAATATCATCGATGACAGATGAATTGTCTGGCTTGTCTATATCTGTCAATTCTACAGTCATTCGTAAATTATTACGCTTACGGATTTGCATCAGTGCTTCATTGACCAGAATCCGCTTCATCCACCCTTCGAAACTTCCTTCTCCTTTATATTTATTAATATTATCGAAGATCTTGAAAAAACCCATTACCATCACATCTTCTGCTGACTGGAAGCTTTTCATATATCTCATTGCAATACTCATAAAAAGTGGCGCATACATATCATAAAGCTTCTTCTGCGCTTTTGCGTCGCCCTTTCGGCATGAATCCACGATATGTACAAGATGTTCTTTCAATGTGGTAGTGTTTGCTTTTCAAAATACTAGATGAAAGATAATCCTTTTTTGGTGTGTTGCAAGTGATTTTTGTGTAACAAAAACACGTAGCCATGTGTAGAGAATTGAAAATTTGCGGATTGGAAAGTGATTTTTGTGTAACAAAAACACGTAACTAGGTGTAGCGGATACCAGATTCGTGGGATTAACTAAACTTAATGTTGTTTTTTAGATTTGAACTCATAAGCACTGCATTCTTTCTATTATGATTATGCTAACGCAAAGTCTTCTTTCAACTTCGATTGAAACTGAAGCGACATTGGCCGATCGGGCTTCGCTTTCTAACTATGTTATATTTACCTTTTTGTAGCGAGCTTTGTAATATTCCCTTTTACGACATCATCAATCTTTACATTGATTTCTGTACCGAGCGGTAAGTATATATCCATCCTAGACCCCAATTTGATAAAACCTAATTCATCTCCTTGTTTGATAGTCGTCTTTTGCTTGGCATAGCAGACTATTCTACGAGCAAGTGCTCCAGCTACCTGTCTTACTAGCACTTTACCAGAACCGTAATTATACACGGTTGTAGATCTTTCATTTTCAGTACTTGATTTTGGATTCCAAGCTGCAAGGTATTTCCCTGAGTGATATTTATAATATTCAATAGTCCCTGAAATTGTATGCCAATTGATATGCACATTAAGTGGAGACATAAAAATCGATACTTGTAATCTTTTATCTTTGAAGTATTCCGGCTCTTCTACTTCCTCTATTACTACTACTTTTCCATCACAAGGACAAAGGAAAACATTATCATCAATTACCTTTACCGTTCTATCTGGATATCTAAAAAAACTGATTAGAAATAGATATAAAGCAACACTTACAGCCAAAAGGAATGGGAATAATGAAGGGAAATATATGAATACTACACCATTTAGTACAGCTAATAAAACTGCAGATATAACTAGTGTGTATGTACCTTCTCGGTGGATTGACATCATAAATTGATTAATATGGGTATAAAAAAGCTTTTTTCGGTGTAGCAAATGTATGAAAAGGAATGTACAAAGTTGGTATTGGTTTAGCCAATTATTAACTATAGTTAAAGGCAGATAGACAATCGTTGATGATTTTCAGCTATTGCAAATTCAATAAAATATAAATTCTCAATAAGTAAAATCATGCTTACAGATTAGCTAGTAAGCTAAATCATGTGAACTGAAATAACAATCGAACTAACATAAAATCATAATATTCTAGAAGAAGTAATCAAACAACAATAAGAATGGTATAACCATTACAAGGCTGTCAAATCTATCTAAGAAACCACCATGCCCTGGCAGTATGCTTCCGCTATCCTTTACTTTTTGTACTCGTTTGATTCTTGACTCTACTAGATCTCCTAATGTACCTATTATCCAAACTATGATAGCTATGACTATCCATTTTGTAATGTTATCATCAATAGCGTAGGCAAATCCAATTCCGACTAAGACACTGAAGAATCCTGCACCTAAACTACCTTCTCTTGTTTTGCCAGGAGATACTGATGGAAAAAGCTTATTTTTCCCAATTGCTTTTCCTGTAAAATAAGCCATTGTATCACTTGTCCACAATAGTATGATTATGCCAAAAAACATCATTTGGACGTCTTTGTGACTATGGAACAAAAAATAGGTAGCAAGTCCAAAAGGCAGCCCCCAATAGAGAAAAGTAAACATATACTTAAACTTCTGATATGCTATCGGCGTCATCCAAAGATTAAAAATCAAATAGACCATCAAGGCACAAGAAGCAAATACACCAATCCCATAGACATCTTGAGAAGCAAGCCCAGATCTAAAAAAAAGCATCGGAGCAGCTGCTAGAGCTATATGGACATAAGAACCAATTTTTGATTTAGGTCTGTCTAATATTTTACTCAATTCATAACCACCAAATATTACGATTACTGCGAATAGTATTGAAAGTCCATATGCACCATAATAAATAGATAGAAGTATCGCCACAACTATAATAATCGCCGTAGTTACCCTTGGCATATTTATCTTCTTTTTTGCCGTAGGCAATTTGTTTTCAGATACTACTTCGTTCATGTATACTTGATGTTCTTTTCGTCAATTTGTTCTTTAATGTGCTTCACTAAGCGATAACAAAGAAAACAAGAAATAATGACTACAATAATTAAAAATAAAATATTTGGTGTTTCTGCAGTTTCTTGAGTTGCTTCCAGCTCATCTCCTGCGAAAAATAATATCACCGTCTGCAGTCCATTATTAACAAAATGAATGGCCATAGGATACCATATGGACTTAGTCCAATAATATGAATAACCAAGCACAAGGCCTATAATCAGCTTAGGTACAAATCCTTGTATCTGCATATGAAATCCACTGAAAATTGCTGAAGCTAAAAGAATTGCTAAATGAGGATTATTTATTTTTTTCACCAACTCACATTGAATCACACCACGAAAAAGCAGCTCTTCTCCAATAGCAGGAAGTAAAGCAATAATTATAAGATTAACAATTAGGTCCCCTACCCCATCCATCTGCAACATCTTCATCAATGAATCGATGCTCTCTTCATCCATAGAGTCCATCCATTGTGGCAAATCTATTTGCTCAAGAGCAAGTGAAGATAAACCAATTAATGGATACGCTAAAAACAAGACTACGACAAACTTAGAAAGCAATTCAAGGTTTATATCTAAAGTTTGAAAATATGACTTCCATTTATCTCTCTTTAACCAATAAGCAAACAAGATTGCACTAAGCGAAAACAATGACAGATGGTTGAGCCCTACCCCTGTTTTGATATAAGGCCTAAGCTGCAAATCCGAAATAGAATTAAAAATATCCATACCTGAACTCAAATCCATACCTCCCAAGAGTGCCAGGCCAAGTAATAATCCAGAGCCCAACAATCCGCAACTGAACATAATCGCTACAAGAACCAAAGTTTTGATTCCAAGTGATGGTTCTTTCCTGCCGATTTTGTCCATAGTTTACAAATTACGCTTGATAAATTTTCTATCTAAATAAATGAAAACTTATTTCTCCCCTACTATTCATTTCTAGCGCAGGAGATGGTGCTTTAAAAATATTAAAGATAGAAAATAGTCCTTTGAGGAAATGATTTTTTGTTTTGATCTTTGTCAAATCAAAATCAAAACCCAAATAATACTGATGAACTCTTGGATAATTATCTTCTGATAATATAAATTGCTCGCCATCCCTTTCCCATTTGTTTTCATACCCCCCAAACATGTTATCTGCACCGTAACCTACCGCAATATTTAGCCAAACTGGCCACTTATTATTTTGAGGTAAAAAACTGTTCACATTGATACTTGCCCAGTACGTTTGACCATTGTAATCTTTAAGATATTTTTCAGCGAACGAAGAACCAAACAAGTGATCGGTCCTATCTTGCAATGTCATCGATGTTCCATTGCTTCCTACTACCGAGAAGTCGTCATACTTCTTGGGGACTGAAGATATTTTGAACATTATTCTTTGCTCACCCCAATACTTCTGCTGTAATGCAAACAATCCTATTCCAGAAATATTAGCACCCATATCAGCTATCGAAAAACCCCATTCAGATGAAAACGCGTCCATCATCTCGATAGTTGTTTGAAAAAGACCACCACAAATAGCACCAACCATGATTGATTTATTATCAGAAAGCCCAGTCCATTTAGCTCCTTTATAGCACAATACTCCTTGAAAATAGGCTGTATATAAATGTCCTACTTTATCCATATTTTCCCACTCTCCCCAATCATTAAATGTATGGAATCCTTCTTGTGGATATTGCTTGTACCATACTTGATACAAACCTATTGAAAAGCCAGTATATGTAGCAGATGAAAAGCCAAGCGCGTAGTTAAATCTCTTTTGATTAAACGTGTCTGATGGTTCAAAGAACGACGTTTTCTCAGGTGCAATTAAGCTTTGACCATAGCCCGAAACTAGCATCAATATCGACACTAACGTTGGTAACAAAAATCTATTTAATTGACTGTTTTGCATTTGCAAATTTAACAAAATGATTTGGATGTGTTTGCCGCAAATAGATGAAAGAGATACATTTGATATTGAATTTAAAATCATTATTGTCTTTAGTGGAGCGCATTCATATTTGATTGTGGTGAAATCCACCCCTGACGTTTAGCATCATATGTCTCTAATTCTGCAATAGTTGAGCATTTATAAATGATTGCTTTGCTACCTCCGAATCAGTATATTAAACGCAGCCTATGCACATTTATCATTAGGAGTAAACATTTCAAAATCATCAATTATAACAGTTGACATTCACGCATTCCCATTTATTTACCAATTTGTCGTTACATATAGATGCAGATATTTCACCAAATTAAAAAATAGCATTATCTTGCTTTTTGTATTGAAGTGTGCAACGAAATGCCTCTTTTTTTGATCGTATACTTACGAACTGGCTTCTAAAGTGGAAGTTCATGAAAATAAGGATACTCTTAGTGAAGAAGAAATCGGTATTGCGTAATGAACCTTCTTATATCATTTAAACAAATAAAAGCAGTTTATGCATTTTAAGAATTTTATTCTTGTTGGATTTTTAACATTGGTCTGTTCTGTAGGAGCATTTGCCCAAGATTTTCACTATACGCAGTATTTCCATTCTCCACTAGGAGTTAATCCTGCATTGGCTGGAGCTTTTAATGGATCTTATAGAATAAATGGCGTATATCGATCTCAATACTGGAGTGTTGCGGACAAAGCATTTAATGGCTTTAGTCTGAATGTGGATGCTCCTATTATACGAGGAATTAGAAAGCAAGATTGGGTAGGAATTGGACTAAGACTTGAATCAGCGACTGCAGGTAGTGTAGGTCAGAAACTTAATTTCTACGGACTAGGTGCAGCATATCATCTTTCATTGGATAAAAAACAAACACAGATATTGTCTATCGGAGCACAGTATGGTACTGGCGGCTACACTTACGATTCCTCGCAATCGCCTAATGAATCTTTTGGATCTTTCCTTGCGACAAAATCACTTTCTGACCAAGCCCGAGATTTTAAAAATACAAATGGAGGTACCGGAGGAGGAGGTCAATCGACGACAAGAGATGGAGGAAGTTTGTCAGATCTATCAATTGGCTTATTATACAGCACCAAAAACCCTAAATCAGGTACAGATCTAAAAATAGGAATAGGAGTTGAAGGAGTATTAAACCCAGATAGATCAGCAAATGTTGAAGGATCAAATGGAACGGACGATAAAGGAATAGGGATAAATGCATTTACATCTTATGAATTCGAAATAACAAGGCGTGCTTCATTGACATCAGGCATCTACTATTACACTAACAAAAAAGCTAGTGCAGTAAATGTAAACTCAATTATGAACTATAAAATGAAACCTGGCAATGCACTAACACTCCATGCTGGATTAGGTTTAAGAGGCGTAAGAGCGGGACTGATTTACTTAGGGGCTACAATAAAAGACATCAGAGTAGGACTGGCTTATGATATAGATATTAGTTCTGCAGGTACCGCTAGTGGTGGTCAAGGAGGAGCTGAAATCGCTGTTTCTTACATCGGTAAGATATTCAAAAAGCCGAAGCCGAAACCAATTATCTACTGTCCTCGTTTGTAATATTAGAGAACTGCAACAGTTTAATATTTAAGAAGACCAATTGACTAAAAATATAGAACAAAATACATATGACATATACTAAATCGATACTCACAACCTTCTTGTTTTTCATAGGAATTATCTGCATGGAGGCTCAGCCTATAACTGCGACTAGCTATGAGACAATGATCGAGGTAGCCGAAGAGTCCGCTGATAAAAAAGATTATGCCAATGCAATTGAATGGTTTGAAAAAGCCTACAAAGAGAGCAAAGATAAGGATCTTAAAGTAGTGGTAGGAGATCTATACATGAGACTTAGAGACTATAAGAAAGCTGAAAGATCTTATGACAGAGTACTTAAAAGAGACAAAGATGGTGTTTATGAATTTCTAAGAATAGATTATGCAAAAGCACTCAAATATCAAGGGAAATACAAAGAAGCGCTAAACGAATTTCGTGTAGTCGCATCTACTGCCGAAAATGATACAGTGAAGAACGATGCCTTATTCGAACTAAAAGGAATCGAAAACATGGACACATATGCACAGAACATGGAAGCTGTTATCGAATTTGCTGGAAAGGATATTAACTCTGGTAGCGGTGAAAACAGTCCTTCAAGATATAATGATGGAACACTATACTTCTCATCCTTCAATAGGAAAACAGTAATCATACCTGAGGAAGAAGAGGATGACTATGAAGCTAAAATATTCACTTCTGAGAGAAATAAGGAAGGGACTTACGAAAAGCCAAAAGCATTAAACAAAAAAATTAACAGAGAGGGATATAATAGTGCAGGAGTTGCATTTTCTGGTGATGGCAAAATCATGTATTTCACTCGTGCTAAATTGGATGTAAATGAATTAGAAGAGTCTACAATATACACTTCGTTCAAAACAGACAGTGGATGGGCAGGACCAAATGAGCTAGATGTAATCAATGGTGATTACTTAGCTATGCACCCCAATGAAGGAGAACTGTTTGGAAACAGAGTATTATTCTTTGTATCTGATATGGACGGTGGATATGGAGGATTAGACCTATACTATTCTACTATCAATGGAGATACTTATTCATCGCCTGTAAACTTGGGTCCATCTATTAACACAGCCAAAGATGACATCACACCTTTCTACCAGAATGGAACACTCTACTTCAGTACTGATGGAAGACCTGGATTTGGTGGTCATGATATATGGTATGCGTCATGGAATGGTGCATCATTCGAAGAAATCACCAACATGGGATATAATTACAACTCTCCGCAAGACGATATGTATCTCAGATTCACACCAGATGGCGCAGCTGGATTCATGGTATCCAACAGACCTAACAAAGACAAAAGAAAATTAAAAGGAAGTGACACTTGTTGTGATGATATCTATCAATTACAATTGAGAGAAATCGTTATAGATCTTGCTATGCTTGTAAATGATCCTACTGGACCACTCAAAGAAGCTACAGTAGAGGTTATTGATCTCTCTGTAGATGATGATAGCGCATTACAAAGTAAGACCAACGTAATCGGAAATGATTTCAGCTTCTTATTAGACTCTGATCATAAGTATAGAGTAGTTGTATCAAAAGAAGGTTACTATCCTGACACTACAGTTTCATTCAACACAATAGGACTACTGGACTCTTACACAGTTAAAAAGAGCGTAACGTTACTACCTATGCCAGTTGTAGTCGACCCTAACGAAGGAGAGGAAATGGAAACAGTATCTGCCAATGAGCCAATTAGATTGAATAAAATTTACTTTGATCTTGATGAAGCAGTAATCTTACCAGATGCAGAAGAAGACTTAGCGTATCTAAAATCATTAATGGATAAATACTCTGACATGGTAATAGAACTATCCTCACATACTGATGCGCAAGGAGGAGACCAATACAATAGAAGATTATCACAAAAAAGAGCAACTTCAACTAAATCTTGGTTGGTTCAGCAAGGGGTAGCATCAGCGAGAATAAAAGCGGTAGGTTATGGTGAAACACAAATCACCAATCACTGTGTAGAAGGTGTAAGATGTAGCGATACAGAGCACAGAGTAAATCGTAGATCAGAATTCAAAATTATCGCAGGTCCTAAGACGATTGAAATCAAAAAACAGGTAACTAAAAGAAAAACAACTGGTTCATCTACTGGTGGTGGAGCACAGTCGCTTCATGACGAGTATCCTATATTTTCTTTCGTAAGAGATAGCATATCTATCGGCACATTAGCAAAGGGTGAGACGAAAGACATGGAGTTTCACTTTACAAACACAGGAGATATTGACTTGATTATTGAGGTAGTTACAGCTTGTAAGTGTACAAATATCGACTGGCCAAAAGAAGCAATCAAACCTGGTGAAATGGGTGTAATCAAAGCTACCTACGATACCAGTACTCAGAAACTAGGAGAATCTATAAAAACGATAGATATCATAGCTAACACTGAAAGCTTAGTAACTGAGATTAAGTTTTCTTCTAATCTAGTAGAAGCGCTGAAAAAGACAAAATAAATGGGGTACGCAGAATGGGGAGCGACTATATTCTCTCTCATATACCTGTATTATGCCATTAAGAATAAGCCCATATGTTTCATCTATGGTATCATAGGTAGCGGCATATGGGCTTTTGTTTCTTATGAAGGGCATTACATTTTTGACGCAGCGCTTCAGGTGTTTTATATCATCATGTCTATCATAGGCATCTATAGATGGAAATTTGGCGGTGCCGACAAATCCGAATTACCAATCACAAAATATCCACTTTCTTCTCATCTATTCATAGTTTCAGCTGGTAGTATCGCTGCCTACTTACTCTATTGGTCTTCCCAATTCATAGATCTTATCGATCAACCATTATTGGATGCATTCACTACTGTATTCTTGATCATAGGAACTATCTTATTGATTGAACGTAAGTTGAGTAGTTGGATCTATTTGGTCATAGCGGATGTTGGTTGTATCTATATGTATAGTCTTAAAGGATGGTGGCTATTTGTCGGAATGATGGTCGTGTATATTATTTTTGGAATGGTAGGATATATGAAATGGAGGGATGAAGTGAAGGCAATTGATCTAGGTAGCCTTAAATCGGAACTGGAAGAAAATAAGTTCGCCTAACAGCGCTCGAATAGTAATCAATGAAATAATGATAAGCAATATAAATTGGTAGGTTTACTAAGTTCGGAATCGACCCTACAGGCCTTTAATTACATTTTGATATTGTAACGATGGCTTTCCAACCATCGCTTTGTGGAATCGGTCCTTCAGACCTTTTCACATACTTTTTTATGCTAAAAAACAGTGTCGCACGAAGCCCAAAGGGCTGATCCCAACCAGCGATATCCGATAGGGCATCAATTTTATGGTTGTGGAATTCATGAAGCCTGTAGGGCTGATTCCGAACATCATTTCCTATCTTTAAATTAACGAAATCACAAAACCATGCCTCAATCACTTTCAAAAATATACGCCCACATTACGTTCTCCACAAAACATCGTCATCCATTTATTGATGTTCAAATAGAAAATAGTCTATGGGGAATACTTGGACAAGAAGTAAATAAAAACGGAGCTCAAGTTATTCAAGTTGGTGGCTTCAATGACCACGTACATATACTACTGAACCTGAATCGAACTCAATGTATTTCCAAATTAATAGGTCCAGTAAAAGCTAATTCTAGCTCTTGGATAAAACATCAAGGAGACAAGTATAAGGACTTCTATTGGCAAGATGGTTACTCAGTATTTAGCGTCAGTCCTAGGTCTATCGATAACATAATAGCATATATTCAAAACCAAAGAAAGCATCATACTAAGCTCACTTATCAAGATGAATGTCGCCTCTTCTTCAAAGAATATAAGATCGAATATGATGAAAAGTATTGTTGGGATTAGAGCAATGAAGCATTGATTGATTTTTTTAAGATCGAATCATATAATTTGAACAGCAGGTATCCTAAATTCGGAATCGGCCCTACAGGCCTTTAATTATATTTTGATATTGTAACGATGGCTTTCCAGCCATCGCTTTGTGAAATCGGTCCTTCAGACCTTTTTTACATACTTCTTCATGTTAAAAAAAACAGTGTCGCACGAAGCCCAAAGGGCTGATCCCAACCAGCGATGTCCGATAGGGCATCAATTTCATAGTTGTGGAATTCATGAAGCCTGTAGGGCTGATTCCGAACATCGCAGAAAACAAACCCTCCTTTAATCCTAAAAAAACATATTCACAAGAATTCGGGATCGACCCTACATACCTTTTCTAATACCGCTCATCCTTCACATACGGTAATCGCTCCATCGTCCACACTTCCACACTAGGAAACCCAAAATCTTCTACTACTTTACCTCTGATCAAGTAACAGCCCTTTCCTGTAAATGGTGAGCGTGCTAACGACGGTGGAAAATGAACTGTATCGAAAAATTCCCCCTTCTTATCTAGCCACGTGCCGAAACTCATATGCCGTTTATTTACTGTGGTCACATGCTTACGCGCTACATAATAACCTAAGATACTCACCGTCTTCGCCATATATGATTTCAACTGATCATTTAATACGGTCTGACCTACTTCTTCCGCTATAAGATCAAATGGAGAACATAGTGGAAAGCCCAACAACTCCATTTCGTCAAATGCTTGTTCGTGCTTCCCTTCTTCTAGAATCGGTAGATCATAACTTTCTGTTTCTACATCGAAAAAGGTAGCGTATTGCGCTTGCTTCACCGCTGGATTATGCACCGCATTTTTCTCCCACATGAGTTCATACTTATTCATGCCTGTAAATCGGAATGCTGATATCCTTACTAATATTTCCAACTGTTCTTTGGATATGTCTACCCTATTTACAAAATCTTTTAGATCATGGTAATCTCCATTTTTCAATCTTTCATGTACTATTTTTTTAGCCACCCTTTTCTCTAAATCTGCGATATGTATGAATCCAATATAAATTATCTTTCCACAGATATTAGTGAGGTTGGTGCTATTATTGACACATGGCGGTTCTATCTTGGCACCACACATCCTAGCTTCATGCACATAGGTCTCCGTACGATAGAAGCCGCCAAAGTTATTAATCACTGCAGTCATGAATTCCAATGGATAATAGGTTTTCAAATACAAACTCTGAAATGACTCTACCGCAAAACTTGCTGAATGTGCCTTACAGAATGAATACCCACTAAAACTCTCGATCTGTCTCCAGACCTCCATCGATAGTGTGTCAGGATATCCTCGCTCTTTACAGTTCTTGAAGTACTTATTTCTCAACCTATCGAATGTATCAGAGTTCTTACGTTTTCCTGTCATGATACGGCGCAGTACATCCGATTCATCCAAACCCAGTCCCGAGAAATGATGGACAATCTTCATAACATCTTCTTGGTAAACCATCACACCATACGTCTCCCCCAAATGCTCTTCGAATACTGGGTGGATATAAGAAAAACTATCCGGATTATGAGAACGATTGATGTACTCTCGCATCATTCCTGACTTTGCTACTCCTGGTCGTATGATAGAACTCGCCGCTACGAGGTGAACATAATTATCACACCGTAGCTTAGTAAGTAATCCTCTCATCGCAGGCGACTCTATATAGAAACAACCAATGCACTGCCCCGATCTCAGTTGCGCCTTTACTTTCTGATCGTTCTTTATTTCCTCTACTTTGTGAATGTCAATCGCACGTCCTTGATTGCTCGCTACGAGTTTTACAGCGTCTTTGATATGTCCTAGTCCTCTCTGACTTAGTACATCATATTTATGATATCCGAAATCTTCCGCTCCGTACATATCGAAGTGGGTAATCGGAAAACCTTTGGGCATCATCTGCAATGCTGTATGATAATTAAGCGGTCGTTCTGTGATCAATATCCCGCCAGCATGAATAGATAGATAATTAGGAAACCCTTCGATCAATTTACCAAATCGGAATATATGCTTCCCAAAATGATGGTGCCGGTCTGTTGCTTTCGGATAATCTACAATGAGATCAATATCCGCCTTGGGTAATCCCAATACCTTCCCCAATTCTCGGATGATCGACTTCCCTTTGAATGTATTGTATGTTGCCAACAAAGCGGTATGCTCCTTCCCATATCGCTTGAATACATAATCCGTCACATCATCCCGCTCATCCCAACTAAAATCAATATCAAAATCAGGTGGCGACATCCGATGAGGATTGATAAATCGTTCGAAATACAAGTCCAATTCCATCGGATCTACATCCGTAATATTAAGATTGAATGCTACGATGGAGTTCGCTCCACTACCCCGTCCCACATGATGATATCCTACAGAATGCGCATATCGTATAATATCCCACGTAATCAAAAAATAAGAGCTAAAGCCCATCTTATCGATCACTACAAGTTCCTTCTCAGTTCGAAGTTTGGCTTTTTTATTGTCCTTTCCAAAGCGGGCGATACATCCATTAAAAGCCAGTTTACGAAGTAGGTCATAATCATCTTTTGCACTTCCGGTAAAGGTGATTCGATTATGGTTGTAATCATTCGTCATATCGATCTCACAACTGTCTAAGATAGATTGCGTATTCGCTATGACTTGCGGATATTGCTGAAAAGCACGCAAGAGCAATGCCTCAGTATGGATGATCTCGCTTGATTTCGCGTACATCGTCGGCTCTAACTTGCTGATCACAATATTGAGATCAATACATCGTAAGAGCTTATGTGTCCGAAAACCATCTTTATCTAGAAATGTGATCGGGCTAAATACCACCAATTTTTCTTGATAGTTTTTCAGATAGGAAGAATACAGATGATTCACTTCTCCTGGGCGCACACCTATATATTCATGTTTGCTGAGTAGATTGATTCCTTTGGGAAGTTTTCGATAGATCGTATATGCATGTTTCCATTCTGGGGCGACGATTGGCAATTGCTCCTTCTCCATAGAATAGTGTGTGAGATGTGCACAGAGTTCTCTCCACCCCTCCTCATTCTTAGCGATACCGAGATAGAGAAACTCGTTGTCTAATCTGTATTCTATACCTAGTATCGGTTTTATGTTATGCTCTTTGCAGGCTCTTATAAATTGGAATGCACAAGATGTGTTATTTACATCTGTAAGGACCAATTGTGTAATTCCTTGCGCGGCGGCTTGAGCTACTAGCTGATCGGGTGATAGCGTGCCGTACTTGAGGGAGTAGTATGTATGGGCGTTTAGGTGCAAATTGAGTTGTTAGTCGATTACGGGTGTCGAGTTAATTGACACAATAATGTCGCAATATATGACTATATTTGATTACGCGTTGTATTATTGTCGAATAATATGACATTTATACCATCTTTAAAAACAGTTATAATCTATAAACAGAATCAGAACCAATAACTTTCTGAGAAGAAGAAGAAGAAGAAGAAGAAGAAGAAGAAGAAGAAGAAGAACTTTGAGTTGGATTCCTGGTTCTCGATGCTTTAGCTTCGAGCCGCATACGAAATGTTGAAAACTCGAAGCTGAAGCATCGAGAACTTTAGGTAATTCCTGCCTAATACTTAATCCCCCTTAGGCTTATTAAAAAATCTGTAAGCAAAAAACAAAACGATCAAACCAAAAAATCCGATGTTATTTTTCGCGACTCCCCAAACGATAACACCAACAAATAGCCCAATCAAAACAGCATTAATCATAGCAGTTGATTTCTCTTTCTTTGCTTTATCTAATAATTCCTGTTCGGCTAATTCTGTTGTATTATCTTCCTCCATTTTCTCTTTAATCGTTTAATTTCAAGTGATTTCTACGCACACGCATTAATATAAATCATGTAATCAAATTCCCTTTCTCATCCCACTCGGCTTGTGTATTCCGAGTATCGTGATTTACGTACTTTCCTTTCATGCTTGCATCATATGACAGTCCATGTTTTGCTAACACATCATCAGGCACACCATCCCAGAGATTAGCCCTATTACCCACATAACCCACATCATCAATTCCCATCTTTGTTGTGTAGTAGCCTGTTAGCACAAGATTTCTAAATCGGCCAAAGAATTTTCTACCTGCGTCATATTGCGCTGTCGCGTCTGTAGTTGGATATGCTATATCATCTAGAATTTCCTTTTGCTGAGCATCTGAACAACTTTCGAATATCTTATTGAACCTCTTGTTGCTTTCACCATTGAGCCACATCAATCCTCCTTGGATCGGAATTTGATGATATGGCAGGTCTTTCACTATGAAATCAATAAAGGCTGGCACTTCGGCATCCGTAGCACTTCCTGCAGTCGTCGTGGCTGGTAATATCAAATCACACAAAATCGCAATCAATGACAGCTCCGTATTAGAGAAAAACTGACCATCAGCCTTGATCTTTGCATCATGCATTTGTTCGGCAGCGGTTCGTCCATATACTCCGTCGACTGCTTCCGCTTCAAGAACATTCACTTGCCCATCTTCTTTACATCCTACCGCAGCTATGGTCAGTCCAGTAGCACCAATACCACCAATCAGTAGTGTTTTCAAACTATCTCTCCTATCCATTATATATTCTGTTTTTTGAGTTGATCAACTATATATTCTGATGTACGCATACTAAGTGCTAGTATCGTCCATGTGCAGTTTTTATCAGCTTGTGACACAAACGGCCCTGCATCTACGATAAATACATTTTTTGCATCGTGAAGCTGTTGATATTTGTTTGTCACCGAAGTCTTCGGATCATTTCCCATACGGGTCGTTCCAACTTCGTGGATTATCTGGCCCGGAGCCAAAAGTCCGTAATCTTTATCTTTCCCAGGTTTTTCCCCCATTACTTCACCACCCATATTATGAATGATCTCTTCGAATGTATCGACCATATGTTTCGCCTGATTTCGTTCTTGGTCAGACCATTTATAATCAAATCTTAATGTAGGAATTCCAAAACGATCCACTTGATCTGAATCTATCTCACAACGGTTATCATACATCGCAATCGACTCTCCCCTTCCCGCTATACCAATCGTAGATCCATAGAATCGTTTGACATCTTTTCTCAGACTATCCCCGTATCCACCGACTTGCTTGCCTATATATTCATTCATTTGAGTGGCTTGTCCGCCAAATCCATAGGCAGGCATTCCTAATCCTCCCCACATTTCTATATGATATCCTCTCGCAAAGTCAAGTTTCTTATTATCTCCCCACCAAGGACTGTATACGTGCAAAGCTCCAGTCCCGTCTTCATTATACATCTTCCTATCCATCAAGGCTGGGATAAAACCTGACAGTCCAGAACCAGTCGAATCATGCAAATATCGACCTACATGATCACTACTATTACCAAGACCATTCGGATGCTGTTTGCTTTTTGAATTTAATAATATCCGAGCCGAACTACATGCAGATGCACCGAGCACAACCACCTTGGCCTTCATCTCGTATTCCATCATGTCTTCCTTATTGATGTAAGAAACACCCGTTGCTTTACCTTCGGAGTCAGTCGTAATGTTCTTCACCATACAGTCTGTATATAGATCTATCTGACCACTTTTCATCGCTGGAAATATCAAACATGAGCCAGAAGAAAAATCCGCATACGCATTACACGACCGGTTACACTGACCGCAGTAGAAACAAACGCCTCTCTCTGGATTGATCCTTTTAGTTAGAATAGATATCCTTGCTGGAATTACAGGAATCCCCGTCTTCCTAGCACCTTTTGTATAGTATAGTTCGTGTAATCTAGGTTTTGGTGGTGGCAAGAAGAATCCATCTGGGTCATTGGGTAAGCCTTCGTTAGTACCCGCTATTCCGATCATCTTATCTAGTCTATCATAAAATGGCTTGACCTCTTCATAGGAAATAGGCCAATTTTCGCCAAGACCATCAACGTCTTTATGTTTAAAATCTTTAGGTCCAAATCTCAATGATATCCTACCCCAGTGATTGGTTCTACCACCGAGCATTCTTGATCTCCACCATCTGAAATCTGTTCCTTGTTTCGTAGTATACGGTTCTCCGTCTACCTCCCAATCGCCCCATGACATATCAAAATCGCCAAACGCACGATTGGTACTAGCCCCTCTTCTTGGGGATTCCCATGGCCACTTCATCTGAGTCATCGTCTTGGGATCTTTGGGATCAAAATATCCTCCAGCTTCTACTACAGCTACCTTCAATCCGTTGTTCGCTAGGATATTGGCTGCCATTCCTCCTCCCGCTCCAGATCCTACTATGATAGCATCATATTGACCTTTATTTTCCTTTATTTGCATGATTTCTTATTATAGGCAATAAGATACTACAATGAAGCGGAGATGACCAAATTTAGAAATGGAATTGTATATTAAGTCCGACTATTTGAGATTAGATTATTCGATTTTTGACTATTCGACTACTTTACTTTTCAAGGTTGGACAGCTCGAGGTTAGACTATTCGACTTTCGACTATTCGACCGCTTTGCTTTTCGATTCTTGGATTTTCGATACTAGAAATTGGATTGTTTATATAATGCTTAGGCCAATTTACCTTTGCTGTGCAAATTCTCTTTTAGGTTTCGAATAAATTCGAAACGACATTGACTGTATGCTTTACAAAAACTGTTTGTATATCGATATAACTTTCAAGTTACACTACCAATCTTTACCCGTATAGTAGACTGTGCCTTTAAATGTAGCTACCCTTCGATCTTCTTGATTTGTAATATCTACATGATAGATGGCGAATTTCCTTGTCTTATTGATAAGTGCCGTTTTCGCTGTTAGTACATCTCCTACTACTACTTTTGATGTATGTGAAATACTCGTTTCAATAGATACGGCTTGGTGACCTATAGAGTTGGTCGCGAATGCAAACGCACTATCCGCCATAGAATATGTAATACCTCCGTGTGCGATTCCAAATCCATTCAACATATCTTTGCGAATAGTAAGCTTAATCTCGCATTCTCCGTGTTGGATATCTACAAGTTCAATGCCGAGCCATTTTGAAAAAGCATCATTATCATACATTTGAGTAGAGACTATATCCGCTGGCGTCATACTATTTAGATTTCAAGATTGAGAGAATTCGAGATTATGAAACTCATCTTAACTCGCCTCTTCTTCAATAAATGCTCTCAGATCAGCTAGCTGTTGCTTATTCATTCTTTCATCTGTGTACTGAGGCATATATGAACGCTTTCCACTCTTTACTGGGACGCCCCATCTTGTAACTTGATATAATGAGTGACGACTATACTTACTTATGTTTTTCTTCAGGTGTTTGAATGATAGTCGGCTATTGTCCAGATGGAGGAAAGAGTACTCTCCTCTATAATGACAATGAAGACAACTATTTTCATAGATCAGCTTTCCATTTTCAGAGTTACCAACAAGACCAGAACCATTTTTCCTATCAGGTGGCGGCGGCAAAAATGTAGCTGGGCTTCCTTGTAAATATTTGGCTCGTATGCCATCTGCATCCATATTCGATGCTGTTTCTTCAGTAAGACCAATGTCTTCTACATTCAACTCTATTGTCCAAAGATAAGCTAGGATTGATTCCAATTCCCAATCTTTCAGTTCTCTCCCTTGTGCACATTCTGTAGCACACAACTGGATAGCCCCCCTAATGTCGTTTCTTGCAGGCTCAACTAGGTCACCATACTTCTTATCGTAATCTCCATTATAATAGGTATCTCGATTAACTGCGCCATACATAGTGGTCCCTTGTAAAAAAGGCAGCCCTTTTTCATTAGAGTATATAAGTCTAGCTTGTGGATCGGAAACCGTTAAATCTGGATCTTCTTTTTCTACATTGTGACAAGACGTACAGACAAAGTGCTTACTCTGCTTTTTTGTCTTCCCTCCATTTGGCTTCTGAGAGAACCCTTCATGAAATAGTTGCTTTCCAGCTTCGGCACTTACTCCAGCGATATTAAAATTCGGCTTCTTACTGCTGTAATCTACGCCTTTAGATTCTAGTACCTCAATTACCGACTTAATATCCTCTGTCGTATTCGCCCCAGATAAAAAAACACCCATTACAAACAACAAAGAAATTGCCGATATGCTATATAATTTAATCATATTTTAAATTGTCTTCCGATCGTAAACCCTAATCTAAATTCTCCATCAAACCAATTTGACTGAGTATATGGTATATAATCTGTTTGTGAAATGCCTGTAGCATTCGTAAAGTTCATTTGAAATACATGACCGCCTCCAGTTTCCCATTCTAGACCTATACCTACAGGTGAATAATATCCAGATTCAGAGTTTCGGAATTCGGAAAATACGATACGACCATCCAAGATTATCCCCATACTCTTTGTCAATTGTATTCTGGACGCGATACCAACACTTACGATATCATTCTTATCCAACGATGGAACAATATTTCTATACGTCCATGCACCACTTAGTTGAAGTGAGAAATAGTCAGAAAATTTACGTGAAGTAATAATTTCTGCGTGGTATGACATTCTATGCGCAAACTTAGAAAAGAAATTAATCTGTCCTACCGTTTGGCTTTTAGGCATTGTAGATAGACTCGACTGCCCCAAAACAGCAAGACTAAATGGAAGATCACCATTCACATCTTGTTCGGCCAATCTTATCTTAATTATACCGTTTACATTTTGCCTTAGCGGACCACTTCCTTTGGCTCTATTGATCCCAATCATCAATTTATCAGTAAGTCCATATTCGAACCCAATCATTACATCGGTAGCATTTTCTAATCCCCCAAAAGTCTCCCAGCCTCCTCCAGCTCCTCCGAAATCTCCAAAACGGTGACCTATACGGAAATCCATATAGCCCGCTTTTAGCATTTCTGTTGAGTGCGCATTGATTACTCTAGTATCTTTAAACGTCTGATATACCTTCTCTATTTCCTCTTCAGCTTTATCTTCAACTTTTTCTTCTGTCTCCTTTTCTGTTTTCTCCTCTATTACTTTTTCTTGTCCGAAACAGACGGATGAAATCAAGAGAAGCACGATGGCAAGTAAATTTTTAGTCATAATATTGTTGTAAAATTGAATTTGGGGTTCAAATACGATAATAAAAGTAAAAATATTGAAATCTTTGTATCTTATCCTATGTTATAGCAATTAGTTGTTATTTTATTCTCGTGAAATAATGCCAATAACAGAACAACATTCTAATTATCAATTAAGTATACACAAAAAATATTAAAATATGTATCCAGCGGAATTAACCATACCAATGTCAAAAGATTTAACAGATTTTGGGTTTCACGGTTTGACTTCACCAACAGAAGTAAATGAAAAGTTATCATCTCAAGAAGGAACAGCCCTTGTTGTCGTAAATTCAGTGTGTGGATGTGCAGCCGCAAATGCTAGACCAGGTGCGAAAATATCTGTCCAGAATGATAAAAAGCCTGACAACTTATATACTGTCTTTGCAGGAGTAGATAAAGAAGCTACTGAACAAGTAAGAGAGCATTTACTGCCTTACCCAGCGTCATCACCAGCAATTGCACTTTTCAAAGATGGAAAATTAGTGCATATGCTAGAAAGAAGACATATAGAAGGACAAACTGCAGATAAAATAGCGGAGAACTTAAAAATGGCTTATGATCATTTTTGTTAAACATTTAGGATGTTTAGCAACGTTTTGATCTAAATCAAGGTCTATAAGACAGTCGAGAGGCTGTCTTTTTTTTTATTTCATCCTAACTAAAGACGCTAACCTTTCGTATCATATACAAACGCAGGATTCAAAATTCTTTATTTAGCTTGGGATATAGATCTCAGAATAAATAATAAATAGTGTCTTCTAGTTGTCTTAAAATAACCGTGAACAAAACTTTTTTTACTGTTTGAGAGAATACTATTAGGAATTTTCTGTTTTGTTAAATGAATATTACTACATTAGCAGTTCCGTGCGAATAAAAATACAGTTGACTTTTACCTATTCGTGAATGATATTAAAATAGAGATTAAATGAAAGGTTTTTACAAACTTTTAGTTGTGGCTTGTGGCCTCATGATTGGTTTTACCAGTACTGCCCAAGATATCCACTTTACACAGTTCTACATGTCACCGCTGAATCTTAATCCAGCCATGACAGGAGTAAATAACTGTAAAACAAGAATGATTGTAAACTATCGTAACCAATGGGCAAGTGCTCTAGGTGCGAATGCTTATAATACATATTCAGTGTCTTACGACCAGAAAATGCCTGTCGGCAGAGAAGATTACTTCGGTATCGGAGGATCACTTTGGGGTGATGTTGCTGGAGAATCTAGATTCGGTACTACACAAGGAAGATTGTCTCTTTCTTATAGTAAGAAGATGGCTGGATATAGAAAAAGTGCATCTTACTTAGTTATAGGCGCTGATGCAGCTCTAACTCAAAGAAGAATAAGCCAAGAAGATCTTAGATGGCCAAGTCAGATAGATGCTAATGGATTCGATCCTACAAGACCCACTGGTGAAGTTGACTTTGATGGTGACTTTATCTATCCAGACATTGCTGCAGGCCTTATGTGGTTTAGCATCTTGGATGAGAAGACTAACTATTATATTGGTGCAGCTCTTCATCACTTGAACCAACCGAACGTAAGTTTTTTAGGTTCTAATCCTGTGTCTCTATACAGTAGAGCAACTATTCATGGTGGAGCTCAATTCTCTATAGCACAGAAAATGAGTGTATTGCCTTTCTTCGTGTTTATGTCTCAAGGGCCGCACAAAGAATTTAATGGTGGAGCTTCTCTAAGATTCGCAATGGGACCAAGTAGGACTTCTAATCAATCATTTCAAATAGGTGCTTGGTACAGATTAGGTACTAAAGTAGAGGGTGGATTGCACTCAGATGCAATTATTCTTTCTTCTAGATTCAACTATGATCAATTTAGCATAGGATTCAGTTACGATTTGACTATATCTGATTTTTCTGCTGCAGGATCTGGAAATGGATCATTTGAGTTCTCATTAGTATATGAGATATGCGGACCAGAAAGTAGAGGGGTTTATTGTCCTAAATTCTAATAAGATAACAGAAAAGCGATTTTTCGCTTGATAATATAAAAAAAGCTCTTGCATTTTGCAAGAGCTTTTTTTGTTTTTCAACTATATTACTCCTTGACTATAATATAGCCAGGGGGTATAGTATTTTTATATAATACGGAATTACAACGAACCATATAAGTAATACCGATTACCATTGAATTTGCCGCATACATTCCTCTGCAACATTCAATATATATCGGCATTTACCAATATCCTTATGCGGCAAATTGAAACACAATTGGTATAAATTATGTTTTCAATTGCATCAAAGTAAGATAGTAACCACTGACTAGAGAATAGTCAGATTACGTTATAAACACAATTGGTTTTTTGAATGTCGATCCAGTCAGAATCGGACAAAATCGGATTAGCTTTTTCTATTGATTTTGAATTAGTTTTCTTTTCAACACATCATTTTAAGAATGAATTCTTGATATGCAACCATACTATATTTTAGATGATTGCCCGACTTCTCTGAAGTCGCCAAAGATTTAAATCTGAAATTGCTAACATAATTGGACTTCTCTGAAGTCCTTTGGAGATTCATCCACTCATTTCATTATTTAGCTATATCAATCTACAAGTCAATTATATTATATCCCAATTCATAAATCTAAATCAACGTTCCAACTGATAGTCCTTATCTAACTTATAGTCTTAATTCATCTTTGCTGATAAATTCTATACGTATGATTAAGAAAATTCTATTATTTATAGTCCTTATCCTTTGCTTCCAACTGACTGGATACGCTCAGATAACTCAGACGGTTAAAGGCATAGTTATGGACACAGATTCTGAAATGCCATTGATTGGAGCAAATGTAAAATTAGTATCCTTAGAGAGTTCATCAGGCACAGTAACCGATATTGACGGACTATTCCAGCTCCCAAACACTCCGATCGGTAGACATGTAATAGAAGTTTCATACCTAGGATATAATACCGTGACAATACCAAACGTAGTGGTCAGCGCTGGAAAAGAAGTAGAATTAGAGATATCTCTATCAGAGGGCTATAATGTAATGGACGAAATAACCATAACAGCTGAGGTAGAAAAAGATAAATCTGTAAATGAGATGGCATCCATTAGTTCTAGAACATTTTCGCTAGAGGAGGTAACCAGATATAGCGGCGGCAGAAATGACGCTAGTCGATTAGTAAGTAATTTTGCAGGTGTCGCGACAGCCGACGACTCAAGAAACGACATAGTAATACGAGGAAATAGTCCAGCTGGAGTCCTATGGCGATTAGAAGGAGTACCAATACCTAATCCGAATCACTTTAGCACGCTAGGTACAACTGGTGGCCCAGTCAGTGCGCTAAATACTAATTTACTTAAGAATTCTGACTTCATTACTTCCGCATTCCCTTCTGAGTATGGTAATGCATTATCTGGAGTATTTGATGTCGGATTTAGAAATGGAAATAAGGACAAATTCGAAGTTACCGCTCAGCTAGCCGCATTTAGTGGATTAGAGTTGATGGTGGAAGGACCACTCAACAAATCAAAAACAAGTTCATTTTTGGTAAGTTACAGACACTCATTTGTTGCTCTAGCGACTAATCTAGGTCTAGATATTGGCACCAATGCAACTCCAGATTATCGAGATTTATCATTTAAGTTTGACTTTGCGAAAACTCCAATAGGTAAATTTTCAATATTTGGAATTGGCGGCACTAGTGATATTGAGTTTTTAGCCTCAGAAATTGATGCGACCGATATTTTTGCAGAAGCAGATGAAGATAGTCGTGCTGAATCTGGACTAGGCATAATAGGAGTCAAACATAATATCATAGTTTCACCCAATAGCTATCTCCGTACCGTTGTTTCATTATCAAGAGCAGAAAATGATTTCTCTATTGAGCGCTACTTCCCTAATCAGTCATTCGAAAAATACAATAATACAGATGTATCAGATCAATCAGATCGCATTGCACTTTCGTCTTACTATAACATAAAGCATAATTCAAAAATAACAACTAGAGCGGGTGTCACACTAGAGCAACTTACAATTTTATCTACCGTCAATGATAGAGAAGGAAACCCAGATCTCGATATGGATGGATTGCCTGACTGGCAAAAAGTAAGAGATATCGATGGAAAGGTATTAACAGTACAGCCATTCATCCAATCAAAATACAAACTGACCGAGAAGTTGATCATAAATGCAGGCCTCCATGGACAATATCTCGGTCTCAACGATGATTTTATTATAGAACCAAGAGCCGCCGCAAACTACACCCTTACTGAAAAATCGACTCTTAACTTCGGATATGGACATCATAGTCAAGTCCAGCCACTGCCAATACTTTTTATACTTTCGGAGGATGAAAATGGAATATTTTCATCACAAAACGAAGCTTTAGATTTCACTAAATCACACCATTTTGTTCTTGGGTACGATTATAAACCCGCTGCGGACTGGAGATTAAAATTTGAAACTTACTATCAGCATCTCTACGATGTTCCTGTGGATAGATTCGAATCCACTTTCTCTCTACTTAATGCTGGAGCCGATTTTGTATTCCCAGAAACTGGGCACCTTATAAATGAGGGTACTGGGAAAAATTATGGCGTAGAATTGACTGTTGAGAAATTCTATAGTAGTGGATATTATGGGCTACTTACAGGTTCTATATTTCAGAGTAAGTATACAGGAAGCGACAATATTGAAAGAAATACAGCTTTCAATAATAAGTACGTCCTTAACTTATTAGCTGGAAAGGAATGGCAAGTCAATGAAAGCTACGCATTTACAACAGACTTCAAAGTTACTACTGCCGGCGGAAGATATTATACGCCAATAGACTTGGCCGCTTCTCAGCTATCTAACACCGAAATAAGAGATGAATCAAACGCATTCTCAGAACAATTCTCGCCCTACCTTAGACTAGATGTAAAGTTCGGAATTAGAATAAATAGTAAACAAGGATTATCACAAGTATTTGCATTAGACTTCCAAAATATACTAAATAGAGAAAATCCGTTTACAGAAAGATACAATAGGAGTACTGGAGAAGTAAACACGGTATTGCAATCTGGATTCTTTCCAGATATCTTGTGGCGGATACAGTTTTGATAATTTGTTAATTTTGCAACAAATACTAAACTATTAAATGATATTCAAAAATACAAAACCCGTCCTTGGCTTCGATGATCGTTGGTTCGTATTCCATGGTATACTTCTGGTTTCCCTGGGTATGGATCTCATTCTTTTTGGTGCTGCATTACAGGACAATATGCAAATGTTGTTTACTGGCTGTTTTTTGATATCGATTTTCTATACATCTATGTTTTGGGTGTTTTTTAGAGCATTGCACCTGTATTTCACTGAACGATACCCAGGATTTGATAATATTAGAAAACGATATATCATACTTATACCTACAGTGCTTTTTTGTTTCATTACACTAAAAACACTTATTGATCTTACTATAGATCCGATCATGCATGCCTATCTTACTCCCGGGTTAAATCCACCAGAAATTTTAGAAGCAATTGGTTCTTTTGTGTTTTTGATTCTTGTGATGTCCATTTATGAGGGCACATATTTGTTTGCTGAATTAAAGAAAAGTAATATAAAACAACAAGTTCTGATCAAAGAAAACATCAGTTCGCAGCTAGAAGGGCTTAAGAATCAAATCAATCCTCACTTCTTATTCAACAGTCTTAACACACTAGCTTCTATAATACCAGAAGACCCTGAAAGAGGTGTAAGGTTCGTGACTACCCTATCGAAAGTCTATAGGTATATCCTAGACATAAAAGACCAAAAACTAATATCGGTAAAGAAAGAGCTCGAATATCTATATTCCTATACCTACTTACTGAAAGAACGATTTGGAGAAAACATCCATATAAACATTAACGTAAATGAGGAAGATCATAATAAGTTAATCATCCCTCTGTCTCTCCAGATTACATTTGAAAATGCGATAAAACACAATATCATAACTAGCAAAAAACCACTACATATTGATGTATATATGGAAAACGAGAACCTAATCGTAAAGAACAATTTACAAAAGAAATCGACAGTTGGCACAAGCACAAAATTAGGCCTTCAAAATATAAAAAATAGATATAAATTTTTCACAGACAAAGAAGTAGGAGTTATAAGTACAGTTCGACATTTCATTGTAACGCTACCACTTCTAACCACAACGGGCAAGACGATATGACTTATAAAGCAATAATTATTGAGGATGAACCACCAGCTGCAAAACGACTGGTCAAAATGATTTCAGAGAGCACATTGGATATCGAGGTCGTTGAGATATTAGACAGTGTCGAAGATTCTATAGCGTTCTTCAAAAGCTTCGAAAATTATGATCTCGTCTTTATGGATGTCCAATTGGGTGATGGATTAAGTTTTGACATTTTCAAATCTGTAACAATAGAAAAACCCATAATATTCACGACGGCATATGACGACTATGCGTTACAGGCATTTAAAGTAAACAGTGTAGATTACTTGTTAAAACCAATCGACCAGGTAGACATGAATAGTGCGCTTGAGCAATTTAAAGATTGGAATCAAAGTCATGACCCAGTGAATCATGACATGAATTATCTATTAAAAGCACTAGAAAAGCCAAGCTACAAACATAGATTTTTGGTAAAAAAAGGTAAACAACTTATAGTAATCGCAGCTGAGGACATCTCCTATTTCTTCAGCGAAGACGGATATTCTTTTCTAGTACACAAGAGCGGCTCTAAACATATCGTTGACTCTACTATTGATCAATTATGCAGTGCTCTCAATCCAGAAATGTTCCACAGAATCAACAGGAAGATGTTAGTCTCAGTAGATTCTCTTAATGGAATCCATGATTATTTCAATAGTAGACTAAAACTAGAATTATTACCGACACCGACATTTGAGGTAATCGTGAGCCGAGATCGAGTCAAGATTTTCAAAAACTGGTTAAACAACGGCTAATCTGTTCTTAATAATATGATGTAGAACAGACAAAAGGAATAGTACTTTTGACCAATTAAGGATTAGTTTTGCTGCTGTAATATTTACATGAAGATTCTTAGACAATCAGCAAATGAATAAAAAATTACTACTTGAACTTATCTGGTGGATTGCAACAATTATTATAGTCGTGCTTTTCATTTTACCTATTTATAATACAGTAGGTGATAAATATATATTCTACGTCCAGAACATATTCTTCATTGTACTTTTCATCACATTTACGAGGTATATATTTTTATTGAAGTATACATTCCTTGAGAATAATAAAAAAGTAAAGGTAGCGCTGGTATTTATACCCATCGTTTTATTTTTCTATGCTATGGATAGCTTATTTGACTTTCAGGATTATATCGACCAACAAGAACATATAGGAATGCTAAGCCACTTAACTCCTGATAGAGCAATGGAGATTTCTAAGTATATTAAATATCAATTTTTATTTTTTGGAACTGGAGGTATGATGGTTATTTTCATGTTACCGATAAAAATGATAGTATCAGTTTGGAAGCAAGTAAACAGAGGAACTTCTTAAGACTTCGGGCTATACGATCCAGAAAGTATTAAGGCTAATCTAAAACAAACTCACATAACCAAAGTGCAACTTAGTATTTCCGAAATCTAGAGGATTACTAAGCCTCCTACCAGCGGCGAAAGAAACATTAAATATACCTGCAGGAGTTGCAAAATTGATTCCCATTCCAAAACTTATTGCCGAATCCCAAATCTGATCTTCACCATCTTTGACATGTGTGATTCCATAATCTATGAATGGAAAACTGAGATAGGAATTCCGATCCAATAAAAGACGAAATTCCAAAGTAGAAACTAAATATTTATCTGTGAGTATGCTCTGCTCATCAAACCCTCTTAATAGTTTATTACCGCCAATTCTATGCAGTTCATTATCAAATAATTGCGTTGCATTGTACTGTAACCCACCTTCCATTCCCAACTTTAGAGTTGCTACTTTGAAAGCTGGAATATAGAGTGCAGCTGAAAGGTTCGCTTCCGTCTGGAATGTATTATCCAATGTCAAAGAATCATATGCGGCACTAAAATTAGCATCATCATTAGAAAGAGCCTCGATCGCATTGTTCCTAATAATACTTTTGACACCTACAGTTCCTCCTAGTCTAACATCCCATCCTGTCGATGGATTGAATCGGTAATCTAGATCACTTGAGGCAAACTCTAATCCACCACCATTATATGTAATATCCAACTTACTAGGAAGCATTTTACTACTGATAATACTTGCTGTATCTAACTCAATCAAACGAGAAGATTTATTATTCCAGGATGCCTTAAGAGTAGAACTTCCATCAAATTGATATAAAATTCCAGCATCAAAAATCGTCTCTCTAAATTCTTCATTAAAATAGATTCCTCCTTTGACATCTGTCCCAATTGGCAAATTAAAAAGATAAGGATATTTGAATCTTAATTCCAGTTGTTGCGTCGGAGCTATTCGTTGAAAATTAGCATAAATATACTCTCCTTGCCCGAGCCTATTATACATCTCCGCAGTGAACTCTCCAGTTATATTAAACTTGGTTTCACCAGCGACCGTAGTAGGTAGAACTCCGATTAAGAAATCAAATCGCGATGCTTTTTTACGCTTAAGATAAAGCTGAACTTGTGCGTAATCATTTGCAAACTTGATTATAGGCATACTGTCCAATTCCAAATATGGTAGGTCATTTATTCGACGAACTATATTATTAATTTTTTCTCTAGAATAAGGATCTTTGGTTTTTATATTTAGATATCGATCTAAAAAACTATTTCTTATTTCGATATTACCGTGTACATTGAGGCTGTCAAAAGGAACAAATTTTTTCCTGTCGAGTTTCAACTTCCCGTTCAATCGTCCATCTTCTATTTTCGTACTGTCTAATCTTACCTTGGCAAAGGGATATCCATTATTTTCCAGATATAAAAGAAGAGACTCAGTGTAGTTTTTAATCCTAGACTGGCTGATCGTTTTATCTTTCCATCGTACATTTTTAAGTCCTGCAGCACTGACGATACCCTGCTGCTCATTAGTGACTTCAATATCACCAAAAATATATTGCTTCCCAATATACACATATGCACTAATCATTTCATCACCAATCAACACTGTATCGAATGAAGCAGTCATAAAACCATCAGCCCATAAGGCAGTAATATCTTCCTGCACCAACGAAATAAATGATAGAGAATCTTTTGCATCAAGTGAATTTTCAAATCTATCATCCATAAAATCAGAAGAAATACTATCTATGGTTAACACCTCAAACATATAAGCTGATTGCGCAAGACTACACGACCAAGACAGGCAGACAAAAATGGCTACAAACAAATATTTCCTTGATTTCAATAAGTAAACGATCAATATATTAAGCTTAATTATAAGTACTAACGAAGTTATTTCTATTGCTGTTGTTGATTTATGAATAGTAAATATAAATACATTCTAGATGCAATCACTATTGTCTTATAAGGATCTATATATTGATGATTTATCTCATGCAATGTATAAAACTCTAGTTTATATAAATCTCATCCAAAACTTCCTCTAGAATCTCTGCTATCTTTCTAATATCTCCAAAAGATAAAATGTAACTTTACGGTACAAATCAATAAAGACACAATGTTTAAAATTAATATATATCTAAAATTTGCCCTTATTGCGCTCTTTCTAGGAGGTGGTATCATACTCGCATTTACACAAGGATTTTGGTATGCTTTTATATTTCTGCTTATCGGGATTGGGCTTCTAGCTAGTTATTTTGTATTAGGAACAATACAATCTTCCGCCGAGATGGTCCAAGCGATGGACTTAGATGGTGCTGAAAAAAGACTAAATCTAACATACTTCCCTAAATTCCTTCTTAGTTCGATCAGACCTGTTTATTATATAATAAAAGGTACTATTGCTATGCAGAGAAAAGACATGGATGGTGCTGAAGCTCACTTAATTGAGGCACTTAGTCTTGACCCAGCTGATTCTGAAAAAGGAATGGTGTTACTCCAACTAGCAAATATCAGTGCTCAGAAGAATAAGTGGACTGCTGCGCAGAACTACCATAGAGATGCTAAAAAACTAAACTTAACAGAACCTCAACTAAAACAACAAGTTGATGAATTTGGTAAAGCACTCAAAAATAGGGGCCAAGCTAAAGCTGGACAAGGTATGGGCAGAAGGGGCCAACAGATGATGCAAGGAGGCAAAAGCAAAAGAAGAAGACCTAAGATGAGGTAAGTGTGGCTTGCTGTAAGCAAACGCACGTCCCGTTAATATTTTTATAGCTTGGCTTTTCAATAGAAAAACATGCGGGAAAATATTAACATCACTCCTTTGCTTCTAATCTAAATATATCGCCCAAAACTACTCTTAATCAATAAATGCAAGCAAACGCACGTCCCGTTAATATTTTTATAGCTTGGCTTTTCAATAGAAAAACATGCGGGAAAATATTAACATCA
>JAVCKV010210351.1:0-16495 GCA_032274145.1 Herpochondria borealis | reverse complement strand
AACAGTACCGGTACAGTACATATACAGTATGCCATACCGGTGTACAGTATGCTACAACACGTTCAATGTTCATGTACTGCAATACACAGCTCTACCGGCACGGTACTAGGACGCTGCGCTCCGACTACTATGCAATAACCTGATACCAAGTCAGTCAGTCGTAAGTATCAGTGACAGTAAATGTATGTACAGTGCAGTGCGGAGTATTCTGGGAGGATTCGAAGATATGAGACCTCAGACCTCTCGGATTCGCAAAGAACGCAACGCGGCGGTCATCCATCACGCTGGTCGCATTATCAATTCAATCACTCATTGCACTGAACGACTCGCGGAAGCAGTAGCATCTCTAGCAACGCAATCAAGTTGTCTCTCCAATAGATAGTTAGTCATGACGACTGCTGATCCCCGCGAAGCGTTTCTTCGGAGATTGGAAGGTGGAGCAAACAATAACCTCGAAACTCCACCAACAGCTCCCTCCACGGAAGAGACGGCTACAGCGAACGATGATATGATTCGATTTCTCAAGGAAGCCGGACTGGAGTCGACTCCTATCGATCCTTCCTCCCTTGAGGTATTGAAAAAGATGGTGACTCCACTCAAGACCACCCAGCAGCAAGAAGAACAACAACCGCGCAAACAAGCCGCTGTTGCCTTTGACTTGTCGTCGTCACCCTTGCCTCCGTTGCAAGAGGTTCAAACGAACGAAAATCGACGATTGGATCGCATGGCATCAGAAATCACCATTGGCACAACAATGGGTTCACAGGCTCCAACCAACGCCACCGTTGGCGGAGAAGAGGTTTCATCCAGCAAGTTGATTCTGCAACAGCTCGAGATGCAGACTCAAATGATGATGGCCATGCAACAGCGAATTGATCACTTGACCAACATGGTGCATCAAATGCAAGGTGGAGTTCCAGTTCCTCCTCAGGGATTGCGCAATAACCAACCTGCTCCTGTCATGCAGCCTCGCGGTATTAGGCTGCCTGTTCCTGCCGCTGGAGCCCGGTATCCCATGACTCCACGAGCTCCAGTAGAAGCAGCACCTGCAGCACAACCTGAGCAACCTCTCCCACCTCCTCCTCGTACCATGTTTGGTGCCCTCTGCGACTATATCACTGCTATACCAAGTCGTGTGCGAGAATCTCGTACTGCCGAAGTCTGGCGGGTATTTTGGGCCCTCCACCGTCGCTATGTGCGACTGGACGGCGGTCTCATCTTCAAGGTCATGCTCATGGTGGCTGTCTTTTCGGCCAAGACCATGTCACGGAAAAATCGCAAGGAGGACTTTTGGTCGGCATCGCTCAAGTTTCAACTCGTCATGGGTCTCGTGGCGCTCGGTTTTCTCCTTCAAACGGGGTACCTCAACTTTATCTATCGATTCTTTTTCAAAGAAAACTACCTTGAACGCATCTATGGTGGTGAGATTATTGATGTGGAACAAGTCAATTGGCAAGAGCCGCGAGCAGCAGCAGCAGCCCGCAGAGGTGGTAACAATTTGCGCAACTTGCTTCCTCAAAACAATCTCATTGCGGGCAATATTCCAGACCAACGACGCAATGGTTTCAATGTGGTGGTCGATATCTTTGTGCTCCTTGGGAGTTTTCTACTTTCCATCCTCCCCATGTGGAAAGCAGAAGGTCCAGAAGCACGTGCACGACGAGATGCCGAAGCTCAAGCAGCAGCTCAACTTGCAGCAGCAGCAGGGCAGGAAGCACAGCCTCCTCCTGCACAAGCACCGCAACAGCGGGGCCCCAATGAAGTTGCACCGCCACAGGACTTGGATCAATTTGCAGCAGACGACGACGACGATACAGCTCCTCCTGTAGATCAAGACTAGAGGAAAATACGATATAGTCAGTCTAGAGGGAGTACGTATGTATAACTCGTAGGACTCATTTTCACGCTCACAATGTCTGAGGGACCTCCTGGTGGAGCAGTGCTCGCTCTTTCTTCTAGAGACCATTATTTCGTATTAGTGAGCAACCAGTAAAGTAAGAAACCGATAGCGACAGGCGAGCCAACCTGTGTGAGGATCAATTTCTGGCGCGAGGATTCTCAAACGCCGACCAAGCTCTGGCCAAAAATTCATCGCATGTGTACTGAATAACAAAATGGTGTGGAATTGAATCTTAGGTGTCAATTTTGCCGCCAGAAGAAGTGCCAGAAGATACCATTCGGTCCCGGATCTTTTTTTGACATCAGAACATCATCTCATTCATGATCTACAGGGTAGGAGTCTAGACCATCTCAACTCAACTCAACTCAACCTTGTCTGTTTGTGCTAACGGAGAGATCAATAACTGAACACTAGAGACGTGGGAAAGATGACAATGCAGACAACAGCAAGACAGCGTGCGCTCTTCTTCGGAGCCATCTTTTGTATCGTAAACAGCGTCGTTGCGTTCACCCCTGTACCCCCACCTGCAGGATTCCGAGGTGCGCGACGACGATTCGGCACCACAGACTCACCAGCAAGCCGCACGAGAAAGTCGGCTCTCTTCTCTGACAAGAGCGAGGAGTTTCGAGCAGCTTCGTATGAACGGATGAGTCATATGTATCAACCCCGGGTGAACGCCAAGACAAGGTCCATCCCGCTGATTGCCTCTCTGCTTGGTGCCATCTCGGTGACCAACCCAGTAGCGTTTCTCGGCTTTACAACCGCAGCTGTTGCATCAGCCTCTTTCCTTATGCTGGAAGTTGTCACGACAGGCAACCAAGTTCTGGTCGAACGATTCGGAAAGTATCATCGTCAACTCGGTCCAGGATGGCACTTTTTGGCTCGTCCCGTGGATTCCGTTAGTTTTCGAGGCACCACTCGGGAACAATTGTTGGATGTCCCACCCCAGCAGTGCTACACATTGGACAATGCACCCATCAAGGCGGATGCCGTCGTGTATTTGCGCATCTTTGATGTCAAGTTGGCCCGATACGCTGTGGACCAATTGCTCATGGCACTGCACAATTTGTGTCTGACGCAACTGCGAGAGCAGGTTGGAAAGTTGACGCTGGATGAATCGTTTGCGTCGCGAGATCGAATCAACAAAGCCTTGTTGCAGGATTTGAATGCGGTCGTCATGTCGTGGGGAGTGGAGATTACGCGCGTTGAAATTCGAGACTTGCAACCAAGTCCTGATATTTTGACAGCCATGGAACTTCAAATGGGAGCCGAGAGACGCAAACGAGCCACGATTTTGGAATCAGAGGGTGAACGTGCCACTCTTATCAACAAGGCAGAAGGTAGAGCCACCGCAGTGGTGGCGGAAGCCAAGGCAGAGAAAGAATCAATCGAGCTGTTGGCAACGGCTGAAGCCGAAAAGATTAGAATCGAAGCAGATGGGTTGAAGTTGGCGATCCAGTCCATTGCATCGGCAACTGGCACTGGAAAGGACTCTATGGATGCCGCTCTTCAGATCCTCATGCTGACTAGGTACATGGAGACGCAAGCAAAGTTTGCTGATTCGGATGGAACGAAGCTGCTCATGTTCCCAACAAAGGATAGGTAAGGCGCCAAGAACAGCGCAACTGAAAATCACATGTGAATTGTGAACTCACCCTTTCTTCCCATTTCAGTCTTCCAGCAACATACAGTGGCCTGAAAGATCTGCTTAAGTGAGCTGGAGTTTGATGCTCAGTCTGTTCATCTACAGGGGGGGGACACCAGGGATCAACCAAAGGGCAAGAGGTAGCACCACGATAATCACGCTGCATATAAGAGACACAAAAAACAAGAGAGAAACACGGTACTGTACAAGAGAGAATAAAACGAGAGAATAAGAACACGGTACAAGAGAACAAGAGAGTTACAGAAGAGGAAGCAGTGAACAAAACACATATATAGATCAAAAGTTATTTGAGTAAGCTATTTAGTGATTCGTAAGTAATTGGAAGGCTGTCCTTGGTCGGGAACATTAGCACTTTCGCTCCTGGAGACTTTGCAACCTGGGACTGTGCTTCGAGGTAGCGATTCATCATGATGAGCTGTGTCGCCTTATCAACTGCAGTCTTGCTATCTGTCTGGTTATCCCCGAGCGCTCCCGCAATGACATCAATAGATTGTCGAATTCCTTCAGCTTCCAACCGTAGCCTCGTCGCTTCCGCCTCGGCTAGTTTCACAATCGATTCCTGCTTGGCCTCTGCATCCACCACAAAGGCTCGCGCATTGCCTTCTGCTTCGTTTATGAGTTTCGTCCGTTCACCTTCCGATTTGAGGATGGCCGCACGTTTGTGTCGTTCCGCCGCCATTTGGAGTTCCATGGCGGCCAAAATGTCAGCGGAGGGCTCCAGATTTTGAATTTCGACGCGTGTCACTTCTACACCCCAAGTCTGACACACATCATTCATAACCTTGAGCAGGGCTTGGTTGATGCGTTCCCGCGAGGAAAAGGTTTCATCCAAGGTCAACTTCCCGACTGCCTCACGGAGTTGTGTGAGGCAGAGATTGAGAATCGCAAAGCGCAAATCATTGACATTGTACCGTGCAGCTTCCAGGGAGAGTAGGCGCATATAAATGACAGCATCGGCCTTGATCGGAGCATTGTCCAAGGTATAGCATTGCTGCGGAGGTACATCCATGACCTGTTCTCGAGTGGTTTCTTGAAAACTGATACGCTCCAGCGGTCGACCGATGAGATGATAGCCTGGACCCAGCTTGCGATGGAACTGACCAAAACGTTCCACCAAACATTCATTTCCTGTTGTGACAATCTTGAGGCATCCGACACCCACGCAAGTGCCAACTATAGTTGTCCCGACGGCAAACTCTTTCCATGACAAGCACAAGGCACCTCCAACAACTGATGCAAGGATCAAGAGGCGCATGATGGAGTTGGAGAGTATCAAGAGTCTAGACTACTTCTTCATAGTGTATTGTGATGGATATTGTTCCAGGTTGCAGATTTTGAAGATCCAGGGTATCTTTCTACTGTACGTATGTACAGTAACTCGATACGAGCTACATGAAGTAGGACCGCTTGCCCAACCAAAGAACGCACTTGGGACATCGCATTACTATGGATATCGCGGACTGACTCTCTAAAACTAGCGTCACATCTTTTGAACCCGACAGGAACTGTACAACCGACCAAACACTGACTTCCCCCCGGAGCACCCAATCCAAGAAGTCCGACCGCGAGAGATGAGCAAGTTGAAGTGCCTGTGTTCATTTCGGCATGGGAAGCTGCATCGTCTTGGTTGGCTGTCTTCCTCTATTATTGCACGTTGTTGTTGGTGCGTTCCTACCGGTGGCACTACACGCAAAGCTATCTCATTCCATTTCGCCAGAAGCAGTCAACAGGAAGTTCCTGTACAGTACCACATCAACCGATAGCAACAGGTACTATCCGCTATCGAAGCAATATGACCTCCCAAGTTACTAGAAGTAACGTCAACACTAGTACTGGCATTCCAAGTACGGCGAAGGAAGCCCTGGATGATACCTTTGACGATGCTTGCGATTTTGGCCAGTGCTGCATGGATCCGTGCTACTTTTTGTACGTCAAGACCAGGGCACTCTGGCAGCGCCGTGTATTGCAACAGAGAAAGAATAAGACTATCACGGAATCCACCGTTGAAGACCAACGGAAGCGGCGGTACACTAAGGCTCTGCGAATGTTTGCCTTGCAGCAAACTACTTACTTAATGCTTATTGGAGGCTGTTGGACCATCATCTTTTGGCGAGTCTATCCTCTGATTGACGCCAGTCGGGCCATCTCGTCATACCACAAAACGGCCGGGTATGCAGTGTTTATCGCTTGTATTACCAGTTGGTTGTGGGCCAAATATACCAGCCCAGGATCCATCACGCGTGATACACTCTGGAAATTCGACAATTACCAATACGATGGTGTCTTGTATCATGCACCACCATCGACACTGGAGCAGTCGCAGCAGCCGTATATCACGGAGGACGCGACGACAAATGCTTCTTACCAAAAACTCGCTCGTAGCAAATTTGATCGGTATTCAGGACACCAAGTACCACGGTTTGATCACTTTTGTGGATGGCTAGGCCAATCGATTGGTGAAGAGAACTATCGCTGTTTTCTTGTGTTTGTGACCATCCATACGATCATGGTACTTTACGGAACAACCTTGGTCGTTTTATTGATGAGCGATGTAGGGAAGGTGTCGTTGACGAATCCTGTGGATAGTATGACTGGTGCTACCGATATGAGGGGTGGCGACCAGACAATGTCGGCCTTGGATGTCTTCTGGGCGGCCCTGCGAGTGGACGCATGGGTGGTCCTCACGAATATATTGATGGGTATATCCCTCCCGTTTCTCGTTACCCTCTTATCCTTTCATGTCTTGCTGTTAAGACGTGGTATGACCACCAACGAGCACTTCAAATGGAAGGCACGCCAAGTCAATAAGCAGCATACGCATGCGCGACATATATCAATGGGCGATATCGACCACGCAACGTGCAGCCGCAACGGTAACAGCACCATTCAATTATCAACTCCGTCGTCCTCCTCTTTGTCAACATCATTGCTGGCTCAACAGCAACAATTTTACAATCTTGGCTTTGCGGGAAATCTGCACGAGGTTCTTTTTCCAAGATCTCTTCGCCGCGGAGGTGTGAAGCGCGTGTAAAGACAAAGTATCCATAATAAATTTTTTCCACCAAGAGGACCCAACGCTTTCTTCTGATCGAAAAAGATATTTTACTACTTTGGCTCTAGAGTAGACATGTTATTTGAGTACGCAGGCAACCTATATGTACTGGCAAGAAACCTAATCTACGCAGTTGAACTTGAGGTAGTTGGAGCCCACAATCAATCAAACGCGAATGTACCCTAAACCCTAAAATAGCCAGATGTTTCTGCGTTTCTAATCATCACCGGAGTGTTGAAAATCAATTTGGCAATGGAAATCGATATGCCACCATTGTTTTTCTCTCTTTCCTAATCTTCTTTTGTAGCGAAACTAATTGGTTATTATTTTATTAATTTAGTGCGGTGAGAAGAAAGTTTCGTTGACTTGGACGTAGATATTCGACAACACACCGGCAATCATACCAATGGTTCCAAACACGATGAAAAAGATCGAGAACAAGTAATCTCTGGTAGTGGGGTGCACGACATCTTCTTGCTCCTCGTCTTCTGGGCCACCCCTCAGGCTTTCCTCTACTGTTCCCTCTTCTTCTAGCTTCTGCTTCATCGCTCGACGGCCAGTCGAAGCCAAGGCACACCAAATGGGCATGAGTGCTGGGAACCACCACAAGGGTTTGCTGAGTTCATGATACTGAAGCGCCGGTGCAGGGGATTGCATATGTTGCCCGGCATCGCCAGCTACAGGAAGCTCGATATCACCACCATCGTGATCCTTCTTATTCGCTTTGGATTGACGGTTTTGCAAGTGATTGTTCACCCAGTTCATAAAGTGTTCCCCATTGACGCCCAAATACACCATCCCTGGCGCCATGTAGGAAAGCATCGATCCACCCAACGATCCAGTAATGGAAAGTACGGGGCCCAGGTCATCGACAATCAAGGCAGGAATCATGGTAGCAATGTAAATGGCAATGGTGACTCCGAATCGTCGACTCAAACACAAGCACTCCCGTTGTGGGATACCATTCTCGTCGACAGGTCCATCCACGTCACCACCGTACATGAGCCTGATCAACACATGGCGCGCCACAAACATTTCCATTGGGTACGTGACTGCAAAGTATCGTGAGCACTTTAATAATGACGATAGCAATGACACACACACACACAACCAAACTCAGTCAACGGAGACTTACAAAACATGGTAATAGCCAGCAACCCACGAGCACCATTCGCGGCAACGGAATCACTTTCAAAGTTGTTCAGAATGTTACCCTGCGTCTCACCCAGGAATCCTAGATATCCACAGACACCCAAGATTAAACACAATACAGTTGCAAAGGCAAGTGATCGAAACGTAACCGAGGCCCATCTAGCTTGGGTCTTGTTCACCAAGGAGCCCGAGACAATAAAGGCAGAATGCTGACACGCCATGGCAGTACTGAGAATTCCCAGACCAATAAAGATTGTCGAATTGATCCACTCATCCTGCAGCACTTGACCAAACCCACCAGCAGCTGATACTGTCTTGTTGATGGGGGCAAACGCTGCAATGAAAATGACTAAAATGACATCCGCCAAGACGGAAAGAACCGAAGTAAAGGCTAAGGACGCCATATCGCGTTGTAGTGCCAGTGGTAGAATCACAACCAGTGATGTAGCAACCATGATGAGTTCACGTTCAACAAAGCTGCCAGTTGTTCCATGCGCGATTCCCAAAATCGTCGGTACTGTATCTTTGATAATGAGCAAATAAGCCACCATGGCACCGTAGGCTAGAATCATCATGTTAAACAAGATAAAGTAGGATCCCCATTTCCCAAAGGGATACGACATGAGGTCCTCATATGTCATGACTCCGCGACCCTTGAGCTGAGGGTGGAAACTGGCAAGTTCGACAATGATACGCATCGACTTGTCTGAAGACGCAGCGGCAATCAAGAGTCAGAGACAATGCGCTATCGCCGTGCCTGAGATACAGAGAGAAAGAGAGAAATCCTAAGATACTTACCAGTCAACCAAGCAACCAATATCAACAGAAATACGCCAGCAACTAGACCGCTTTGTTTGAGAGCGTATGGGATACCAATAATGCCAGCACCGACAATGCTGTTGACAAGGTTCGAAGAGGCCCCAAAGATGCCAGATTTCTTGTTGGGCAACGACATGGTGCTCACGCCGCTGTGTTCCGTTCCATTGTTAACAGAAGGCGTGGAAGTAGTGTCTTCTTCAAGCCCCATGATATTATCCAAACAATGAGTTTGAGGGACGCGAGGTTCTTCTGACAGTCCCTGAAAAGATGACTTTGGGGACGGAATGGTTGCGAAGCTTTGTTTGGCTTACAAGATAATAAGCCCCGATGCTGATTGTTTGGGTTCAAATGTTCACCTGGTTCTACGAGGTGATGATTGGCGCAATGACTGCTCCAACAAATTTCTATGCCACAAGCAAGACATCGCGTGCGCGGAGTTGCCGGCATTGTTTCAGGATTTAGCAGCACACACTGTACCGTATGGTACGGTACGCGACGCATGTCTGTCTGTCTAGTCTGTCTGTCTCGTTCTTGTACGCTTGTCCTTTCCATATTCCATCGTCTATCCTATGGATACTTGGTTGTCCAATAATTGTCTGTGTAACAAGCTCAGTTTATGAGAACCCTTCCGATAGCGGATGAGAACCCTAATATAGTTTCAAGACCTCGGAGCGCATATCGAAACATCAGAGATTCGGGAAGGACAGGCGTCACAGATTCACTTTCCATGTCGCATCGTACGTTTTTACGCACTCCAAGTGGATTTGGTATTGCCCTGTGGACGTACGTATTTCAACACCGTCATCCGTAAACCACCAATCCACGCCCTCCAACAGTTCAACCCGTCGCAACGACAGACCGCATCATCAGCAGAAGGAGAACAAAATCTGCCCACAACCAACGACGTTGCTCCCACCAACTTGACAGCAACACAATCCATTCACTCTCCTCTCGATTCAACAACGAGAGACTGACTCAGAATCCATCGCTCGACACGATTAACACATTCGGAGTTGCCAGAATAGTTCGGGTTAGCGGGGTCATCGCTTCCCACCCATCAGTTTAAATTACAACACAAAAGAAGATCCACGAAAACAAGAACAAATCTTACCGTTGAATAAAATGAAGCCATCATCTCGTTTCACCAAGTGCATGCTTGCATGTGCTGCAATCATCGCTCTGTCGACACCATGCTCGGCTTTTGTTCCAGGAGCAGTTTCACACCGATCAAATACTCGGTCAAATTCACAGCTTCCCATGTCATCATCTTTGATGGAAACCACCGCCGCCAGACCGTCCTTTGAAGACCGGATGAGAACTATGGTCTTGGGAGGACGAAAGAAGAAAGTGGCTACAAAGAAGAAAGTGAAGATGCCAGCAAACATCAAGGTTGCCAAGACCTTGGGTGACTACAAGGACATTGTCGGAGGAGAGCGAGATCGCATCGTTGTGGTTCGCTTCTTTGCGCCGTGGTGCAAGGTAAGAACATGATTGGTTCAGAGTCGTCTACTGTTTTGTTTATCGTTGCAGCGTTAGTTCGCATGTGGTGTTGAAAGTCGTCAGAGGAGAGCCCATGGGAGATGAGTTGCCTGCCTGTCATGGTGCAATTCCATCGGAAATCGGAAGTCTCGCGTTTGAAATTACGCGCTTTCCGGGTTGTCGGACCCGGAAAGCTTCAAGGTCACACTGGTTTTCTACGTGACTGTACTACTGCTACCCTACTGTGTATTTGAGACGCTTCGTATGCTCCGTCATCATCTTTCAAGTCCCGTAAACTAACTTCCATGTCATCTTCTCCTTCGCAGGCATGCAGAGCTATTCAACCCTTGTTTTACCGTCTCGCCTACGAGCTTACGGATGTGCTGTTTGTCGAGGTACCAGTGACAGAATCAAATGCCAACCTTCATCAAGGGTTGGGAATTCCATCTCTGCCGTTTGGTCACATTTACAGCCCCAATGGTGGACTCGTGGAAGAATTGAAAATCACAAGGCCGCACTTTGCAAAGTTCTCACACAAGCTTCAAACGTACATACAAGGAAGCTGCGAGTTGGAGGACGGCGAAGTGACTTCACCGTACGAGCCAAAGAAAGAAAAGGAGCTCGCCGCTACCGTATAGACTTGGGATCTCCCTACTCCTTGTAAAATATTATTGATAGAATACCGTTTCAATAGACACCACACATTCCAATTGGTTTAGTCCCGTGTGCCATAACTTGTTAGTTTGGCTTACCTTGAATCATAACATCGCTTCGGCTAAGCACTACACGTGTATTTTTAATGTATTACAACGCCTCAGCAATCTACAATCAACTAAACTGTTTTATTCAAGTGACGTCTAATTGATTGCGATGGTCTCCCGCTACGCTTGCAATAGTCGCGCGAAACTGTTCCATTGCCCTATGCATATGGTGCGTGTAGTCTTGGTTTTGGAGGAGTGGCTGCATGATGAATGTCATTCGGGATGTAAATGGAATGCAGTATTGAGTATACTTCCTGGTTAGAAATTGAAGTCTGTTGTTGTATATTCTCATTTTTGCTCGGTGTACCCCTACCAGGTGTTGTTCCTGCACATAGAAGAACAGCAACGCCATCGTCGCGCTCCAGCGAAATACTACTGCGCGACATCGAGAAGGCCGTTCGCGGCAATTCTTGGTAACTAAGGGCGAGCTGTTTGCCTCAACCCTTCTCTCCGTTGAGAACAAGAAAACGTGCTTCATGGTCCACGTGCAGAACAATGATGGGTTCAGCCTTCCCCGTTGCTGTCATGGGTGTCTGATGAAAAGTGAAGCTGCCAACCTTGTTTGATTTTAATGGAACGCACTCAACTTGCTGCAGCACACCAGCGGAGACCAATGTCTGCGAGGTAGTACTCTGCGTTGTTCATGACGGCGAGGACGCATTCTTCAAAGTTGGCATAGCCCATAAATTTTGACAACTTTCCATGGGTCCCGTGCGATTTCCGGTGACGATGTCGGTTATCGAGTAGCAGTCGTGATTGTCCACCAAGAAGCTGCGGGGTCCCCAACGAGACTCAATGTAGCATTCCACGGATGTGCAAGTGGCCACATGGTGATAGGTAATGTTGCTCGCGTTGTAGCTCTCAAGAATGGACTCGATGGTTCCATTGTCACTGTTGGCGCTATATGCGTCCACCAGGCGGCCCAGTTTCTCCACAAAGTATGCTTCGTACATGCGTTCTAGACTTGGCTTCTCAAAGAGATTGCGAACGAAGGCAGTCGCTTGTTGCGCAATCTCTCGCGCCTTGTCGGGATTGGCTTCGGCCCATTCGTACTTTTCTCGCAAGTCGCTCAAGTCAGTTCGAACAGGAACATAGTGCTTCCAGGGTATCAGGTCGTCATAAAACCAATCCTTGGCGATGGTTTCATGATGAAATAACAGTCCTGGCATACTTAGCTTTTCAATGGTACCTTCCCATGAAGTGCCACCATTCCCTCCCAAATCTATTTGGTACTTGTAGCCAGCCATTTCGAAAGGTGTCAAGCGAGCCGCCTTCTCTTCCGCAAGTTTGGGCTTGCGACTCGCCATTGCAATGTTCAGCCAGGGCTGTGATGCTGTATTGTTGCTGTCATTCGTATCATTGAAAACACGAGCCTCGTTGGCTGCAATACTCATATTGACGGCAATCTCACGGGGGTTAAACGGAGTGTACGGTATCGAGGTATCTTCCGACATGTTGAAATACCGAATATCCACAGTTTCAAGAAGATTGTACCCGTAGAGACTTCCACGCCATACAATTTGGGGCTTTAGATCGTTCCATTGCAGCTGTGGATGATACGGAAGTTGCCAAAAGGTGCTTCTGGGCATGCTTTGGTTGACAGTCCACTCTCGGAGACTTGGAATCATGTTGAGATGCGGCATACTTTGTATGCTCGGCAGAATCGACTCGTTTCTGAAGGTGCTTCCAAAATGCAACATTGGCGCGGGGTCGATCGTTGAGTTGCAGTATGTTTTGCCTTCTTGGATGCACGCCACAAAAGGGAAGTCCATATCTGACAGTAACAGTTGAAAAGACTCTCTATTTTGGATTCGATTCGACGATCGTAGAGCACTCATTAAAAGCGGCAGAATCACACGGCCCTTATCATATATTGATCAAAACAAAAATATTTGAGCCGTAGGTCAAGGGTCTCGTTGACCTTGTTGGAAGCTATATTGTACACGAGGAGTTGATTGTGCTTGCCATCGTAAACAGCTAATCTCAGGGGAGGGTATAAGCTGATACTCTCAATGGTAGCAACCATGTTCTCGGTGGAATAAGGAGGAATGATTGGCCTGCCATCGACCAGATGGTTGATGGTTCGACTCCTTGTTGAGGTCTTTTTGATCCTCAAGTAATAGAGAGCAGGCAGCTCCGCGTTGTGTAACATAGTAATAAACATAACGTATAGCAGAGGTAACAGAAGCAGCACAACGATTGCTTGGAGTTTCCGGGCGCAGCGACCCTCGGCGAGCGACATGACGTTGATGCTTGGGTGTGTGGCAGAGAAATCGGTTCAATTGGCGACAAAATGTTCCAGAGTTTTGCAATCTGTCGTCTTTCGCAAGTCTTTTTGATTCGTATGCTCTATCGGAAAGGGATATCCACAGGACGTGAATAGAAGCGCCTACAACAGAGACCACCGAAAGTGACCCAAGAGGGACTGCCTGCTGGAGGAACCCAACGTTAGATGCCCCCTTCAAGAATCTGCGCGGCAAATCGTTCTAGGAGGCTTTGTTCCCTTGTTCTTCACACAGAAAGTCGACTCAGGTAGTCCAGCCCAGAGTGGGCTTCTTCTCCTGTCCAGCCACAGCTCAATAAAGTAAAAGGGTTGTTCCTGTCGTTGCGTCAGTTTCTGGACATCGAATATTATGATGAAAACTGCTCTGATCGTGTTCTGGGGCAGAAAAGACGGACGGCAGAAATTTCACCTGCGCGCGCGTGGGTTGGACAAAATCCAATCACAGAAAGACGAAAGACCAAAGAAAATTGGAGATTTGGCCAAATTGGGCAGACAAAAATCGAATGAGGTTCGATAGATGTTACAGATTCCCTGTCGTTGCATTGCATCAACACTACGTTTCCTCGTCTCCCTAACCCTCCCGAGCAACCTCAAGCGACATCGTGCGATGCATCTTCTGGCCTCTATGTACACAGGCCACAAAACAATGCGCGTGGTCTTCCTACTGAGAGTTATGCTCACACATAATGCGCTTACAATACCGCGACTAATCAAAGACCAGCGTCCAAATGCAGATGCAGGCTATCGGTATCTCTAATAGGTTACACTCGTAACAACAGGAATTATAGAGAGTCTACATGTGCATCTTGTCTTATCCCCATGACCGTGGCATATGTCAGCTTGGGCTACATGCCAACATCTCAAAATCGAAGAGACACACGTATCTCTTCGGGGTGAAAAAATCGTTAGCACTGCACCAAGTAGACATCCTGGCCATCATATTCTAGAGCCATGTTACCGCAACAATCTTCTATCAACCACCGAAGGGCGCCTTCTTCTCCTCCTACAGCGTTTGTGAACCTCCATTTGGAGGCGTAGCTAGAAGAACTTCCAGTATTTTCATTTGTGAGCTCGGTTTGAAGGTGTAGCTACTGTATGACAACCCGCACAGAAGGGAAGTTCTCTGGGCGATGAGAGAAGATGCGGGTAAAACTTCTAAAAAGCACGTCACCGCATCTCGATCTTTTTGGTTCAAGCTCACTGCATGTCACCAGTAGCAGTGCCTTAGCGAACAGTAGACAGTACAGGACTACTCCAGTACTACGAACAGTGATGTCGCTTGCACGACTTCGTCGGCATGACGTCAATGTACTTCGCGTCTGAAATGAAAGAGTTCTTTGACATCAACATCAAGATCGTTGACAGTAGCTCTACGTTGATTCACCGTAGGGATTCGTACATGGAATCTTGTTGATGTGTCCAGTAGCCAGTAGAGCTCGCCAGACGAACCCAAACTTCTCAAGAACAAATTCTCACAAGCATCACAAACTTCAACAGATAGCAACGAACACACCCATCACGTAGCGAAAGCCTTACTCTTACCTCTTTGTTCCCCATCCACCTTATAGACACCATGTGCACGAAAACAGACGATTCTGCTCCGGCAAACTCTGCCCCACTGGGCGCCCAAGTTCAAGTGTCGAACCACCCGATTGTCAGTCACAAACTCACGATTTTGCGTTCTTCAACGACCAAACCGTCAATGTTCCGCACTGTACTTCGCGAAGTTACCCACCATCTTGGCTACGAAGCAACCTCTACGCTCAAGATTGCTCCTATTGCTGTCTCGGTCCCCGGAGGAGACCACCATGTGGAATGCACGGGCAGCAAGCTTGCCGATCGTGTGGCATTGATTCCCATTATGCGTTCGGGACTCGGCATGACTGACAGCATGCTGGAGCTAATACCCAACGCTGGTGTCCATCACATTGGCATGTACAAAAAGAAGGGACAAATGCCAGTACAATACTACAATCGCCTTCCTCGTCGTTGTGATGCCGATATCGCGTACGTCTTGGACCCTGTCATTGTCACGGGAACGACCATCAAGAGTGTCGTTGGCATTCTGAAGAAGGTACGTCGAATAAACTTGAGATTTTCGGGTCAATCAAAAGTCTGTATGATGATTTCTAACTCATGTGTTTGTTTTACAGTGGGGCGTCCCATCCATTCATATCGTGAGCGTGTGCGCCTCTCGTGCGGCACTGCAGTCGCTCACTGAGCTCCACCCTGATGTGGAGATCACGGTGGGTGCCATTGACGAAGTTTTGACCGATAGCGGTATCATGATGCCGGGATTGGGTGATGCTGGTGATCGTCTCTTCGGGACTCATGTCGACGATGAAGAAGAGTTGCTTCATCCTAGCAAGAGAAAGCGCGCCGATTCGGTGGCGCAAGACTGATTTGGTCGCGCTCTTTTCTTGAACGATCACTCGAAGTGGGGGAGTTTACGAAAGTTTTTGATAAAGACAGAAATAAACTACTAGACTTGGCCGCGCTGCTATCTTTGCTGTTGTCGTTGCTGAGCAAACTTGGAAACCTTTCTAGGTTCTTGCCCCTGTTGTTGTTCCTGACGCTGCTGTGCGAATCGTGACAGCTTCCGAGGTTGCTCTGCTATTGCACTTGTAGAATCAGCTATACCACTACTTTCCTTCACCCCTCCACTCCCCACGGGTCGCTCTTGAATGACGCCAGAAAAGACACTCGTCTCAATTTGCCTCGACGATTGTACAGACGATGGCGGCGGTGGTTGGAGGCTGGCTACAGATAGCTCCCCAACTCGTGGAATCTCCCGGATTTGATTGTTGTCTTCTTGGACACGAACTTGCTTCTTCGTGGCTGGTCCTGAAGAGGAAGGGATTTGTTCAACTTTCTTTGGTGGCGCCTTCTTAGGCTTCTTATTGAGGAACCCCTTTCCCCATCCGGAACCCTGAAGCTTCTTGGCGCTCTTTTGATTGACCTTCTTCTTTGCTTCCGCTTCTTCCTCAATCTTTATAAGCTCCTCCTGTCGCGCTGCTATGCTGTCCAATCGTTCTTGCGAGACTGGCTTGCTTGGTGGTTCTTCCTCCACGGTAGCATCATCAGACGCAACTCCTGCAGCAGGTGCTCGAAAGGTTGGCTCCACAGCATCCACCTTTTCGTCTTCCTTGCGCTGCAGATACTCCAACTCCTTGGCGACATTGATTGCTTCGGCTCGAACCTCTTTGCCGCTGTCGTCGAATTCTTCTCTAATCTCCATGAAAGGCAAAGCATCCAGTGAAGGTGCCATCGCTTCCACTGGCTCACTGCTCGCTTTCTGCATTACAGTTGGGCTGCTCATAGGAGCCATGGTCACTTTCTTTACTTTTTCCTGAACAGATGATATTCTCTTCTCCAACATTTC
>JAVCKV010210240.1:0-16499 GCA_032274145.1 Herpochondria borealis | reverse complement strand
ATATCCCTTTAGCAATTCTTAAATTTTGAGTCGGATCTCAAACCAGAAAACTGTGCTTTTATGTCCATTTTATGTCAACGGTGCAGCGTCCAAAATCAGAGCGGGCGGGGACGATTAATGTTATTTATTTTACTTGGCCTTACATTGCTAATGTCATTTTGTTTATTTTAATTTTTTTCTGAAAAGTGAAAATAATAATCACAACATTGTCGTTGCTAAGGAAACAAAACCTACCTTTTGTATGTGTTGCATTATTTTGTGTTGTTTTCTTGTACACAACTTTAAAGGCTATTTCAGAATACATACATTGTAAGAAATATCAGTATAGAAGAAATTAATTTTTACTGTTAGTTTGATAAAAATAAAAAAAAACTCCAAGTTATCATGACTTGGAGTGTTTTATATTCAGTATGGTGCACCCTGCAGGGCTCGAACCTACGACCCCCAGGTTCGAAGCCTGGTACTCTTCCAACTGAGCTAAGAGTGCACAAAATTAGCTTATGTAGTATACAAAAGTCCGAAAAAAGTAAAGTTTTATTTTAGATTGAAAATCTCTTTTATTCTCCATAATAGAGAACTATGGATAATTATACAAGCATTAAGGGGAGTAGTATTTTTGTAGACCCAGATTCGCAAAACATGAGTATCGAGGATATTTTGTTGCGTAGATTTGATGGAAATAGAGATATTTTGACTCAAGATATACATGATTTGCACGATCCCTATCTACTCAAAGATATGGATATTTTAGTTGAGAGGATCAAGCGAGCAAAAAAGAATGATGAAAAGATCATGATATTTGGTGACTATGATGTTGACGGAGTAAGCTCTACCTCGATCATGGTACATATGTTTCTCAAGCTTTGAATGAAGGTGAGCTACAGACTTCCCCACAGAGTAGATGATGGCTACGGTCTCAAAACGAAGTTTGTAGACGAAGCCCTGGAGCTCTGAGTAGATCTCATGATCACAGTTGATTGTGGTTCGCGAGATAGAGAGATTGTAAGTGACGCAAAAACGAAAGGTCTCGATGTTATTGTCACGGATCATCATAGTGTTCCTGATGATATGCCAGAGGATGCTATCGCGTTTATTAATCCTCAAAGACCGGATTGTGACTATCCATTTATATGACTTGCGGGAGCTGGAGTGGCATTCAAGATTATTACAGCCTTGGCCAGGGAGTTTTTAGCAAAGCAAGAAGCTGAGAAATATATTCAAGAGACGATCGATCTCGCAGCAACGGGCACTGTCGCAGATTGCATGATGCTGCAAGGGGAGAATAGAATCATCGTGCAAGAGTGACTCAAGCAGATTAAACGTTCTCGCAGTCAGGGGTTATTGAGTTTTATAGAAGACAGAGTGAGCGAAGATCTGGACGCAGATATATTTGGTTTTCAGATCGGTCCGAGACTCAACGCAGCAGGGCGTATGGATACGCCATATATTGCAGTAAACGCTTTGCTAAATAATGGCCCAACCCTCCCAGAATCTCTCGCAAGACTTGAGTCACTGAATGAGCTTCGCAAAACAGCGACTCGAGATTTTGTGGATCAAGCACTGGCAGAGCTGAATCCTAGTAATAATATCTTGATATATCACTCTGATAATATTTCCCACGGAATTATTGGTATTGTTGCAGGGAGAATCACAGAGAAATATAATAGGCCATCGATTGTGTTTATGGATGAGGGAGAAAAACTTGTTGGGAGTTGCCGAGCTCCAGAGTATTTTTCTATGATCGCTATACTAGAAAAATATAAGGAATATTTTATCACTTTTGGATGACATAAACAAGCTGCGTGACTCAGTATTCTCAAAGAGAAATTTCCTGAATTTGTAGAAAAAATAACTACAGAGCTTAATTCTCAAGATTTTTCTCAATACAAAAAAGAAATTACGGCAGATAAGCTGCTCAGTCTCGATGAGATAGGTTTTAGACTGACAGAAAGTATTCAAAAGTTTAAACCTTATGGTATGTGAAACCGTTCACCAATATTTTTCATAAAGGACTTTGAACCTCAAAAAGTACAATTCCTTTGAGCTTGAAGAGAACACTTGAGACTCAACCATCGCTATGGATTTAAGATATTTGCTTTTGGAATGTGAGAATATTATGACGAAATACGCTGAGCCAAAAAAATGAATATCCTCTGCGAAATTGCAGAGGATCATTGGCAGGGGAAGAGGTGAATTATGATTCGAGTGATAGATATTGTACTCTAATATACTTTAGAATTTCTCGACCTCTTTTTGGAGAAGTTTATAGATGATCTCGTCTTTGAGTTCTTGTTTTCTTTCTTCACTTAAATCATACTGATCTGCGATTTGTTCTAGCTCTTTGAGTTTTGCTTCTATTTCTCGCGTGATTTCTGGAGAAGGGGGAGATGTTTCTTGAATGATTCTAGACTGATTTTCTTGAGCATTTTTTAGCTCTTCTTGAACTCCTTTTTCAAATTCTTTCATCAGGCCTTGCGTTGTTTCTTCACTCAGATCAACATTGATACCGTCTCTTCAGATATTTATTGTCTCTTCTCAAGCTGAGTAGTTGACTCCGTCTTCTCATATATCCAGCGAAATCCCATCAAGTTCAAACTGGACTCCATTTTCATTTACTGAAAATAGAGATTTTGGAGCAACATCTTCTTCAACTTCTGCGTTTTGTGAGCACGATGTGAGCATCACAAAAAGAGCGATAATGATTATTCGTAACATAATAAATTGCGTTTAGGTATTAGAGACCAAGTTGGTCGAGGATATCTTGATTGCTTGGAGTTGTTCTTGCGTTGAGGTACGCTCTAATTCAGAGAAGGATATTCACTGTTTGAACTGAGTTTTTATCTCCTGATAGATTATTTACAAGCTGATCAATCTTTGTATTTATTTGAGCTATAACGGTAGCATGTTGGCTTATTGGTATTTCTGCAAATACAGCATCGAGTTTTATTTCTAAACTGCTTGGAAGAGTCGCACTGTAGCTAATAGCAGAAGAGTTTGTATTTGTTGTTTGGCTTGGAGATGAAACGGTGCTTGTCGCGTTTCACAGATATTCTTTTTGTATTTGTGAGAACTGATTGACGTCAAAACTCTCATTTTCAATATATGGGGCGAGAGCCTTAAACATATTTGTGTATGTTTCTCTCTTGTTGCTTGGATTTTTTTGAGCCTCAGCTAGGTATCTATCCGTTGTATTTTTGAGCTGAACTATTTGCGACTCTGATAGATTATATTGGAGCAAAGGATCGATTCTTCCAAATAAACCTGAATAGTTATTGAGTCTTTCTGAATAGTTATAGCCGGTTTGTTTTTCTGATCCAAAGAGGTATAAGCGAGTATTTACATCAGCGTTACTTCCTAGGGTGATACCATTTGTTATTTTAGTCTTGTATCATTCAATATTCGCGTTTGATCATCCATTTATTCGGTTAACTTCTCCATATACGTAGATAGTGCCTTCGATCTCAGAGTTTGATCCAAAGTCAAAATCTCAAACTATTTTTGAGCTTCCTGTGAGACTGAGATTAGATCCAGCTCGTACATTCCCAAGTACTTCTAATCAGTTTGCAACATTTGCATTACTTCCGAGATTGATAGAAGCAGTAGCTGTGATCTTTCTTTGAATATCAGGGTTTGATCCAAAATCTATGTTTTTTCATTCTACATTTCCATTTGTAGTGACATTGCTCATAAATACGATATTTCCAGTAGCAAAGACATTTCCATTGAGAGTTGCGTTTCCTCAAACGTTAAGATCTCAATCTACATAAATGTTTCAGGCAATATTTGCGTTTGAACCAATCTCAAGATCTCCTGTAATTCGGATCTCTGTTCCTGAGAAGTTAAAGTTTGAACCAATTTTAGTATTCTCATTGTAGTTTATATTTGTTCTAATACTCGAGTTACTACTGATAGTTTTATCAGCAAATGCAACGTTCGTTGCGAGGACAAAGAATATTGTTGTAAGAAGTATAAATCTTTTCATAATCAAGATTTTAAAAAATAAATGAAACTTTTGTTAAAGTTCTTTCTGATTATGATATATGTATACTCAAAGTGTGTAAGAAATCATAATTTATTTCTTACAAAGGTCTTACATAGAAAATCATACGTATGAAAATAGCCCTCATCGAAGACAATATACTGCTATGTGAGAACATAAAAACAGTTCTCACTCTCAAGGCTATAGAGGTAGAAATCTTCTTTTCTATTGAAGAGTTTGATGAGAGTTTATTAGCTAGTATCGACATTCTAGTTATGGATATTAACTTGCCACAAAAAAGTGGACTAGAGTATCTCGAAGAGCTCAGGCAAAGACAAGTCCAAACTCCTATTGTACTTCTTACAAGCCAGAGTGAGAGTCACAATATTGTGTCATGATTTGAAAAATGAGCCGATGATTATATATCAAAACCTTTTAACTTTGATGAGTTTGTAGCAAGACTTCACGCAGTTGTGAGAAGGTCTTGAGCGAGCATGATAACAAATATTCAGAGGCTGACTGTTCAGGATGGAGAACTGGAGATTGATCTTGATATGAAGCGCGTTAAGCTGAGCGGAAAGAATATCTATCTCCCAACTCTAGAGTTTGATCTATTGGCTTTCTTTTTAAAACATCGGGGTAAAATAATAGATAGAGCTACGATATACGAAGAGGTTTGGGGTGAATTTGATAAATATCAGCTCTCCAGATCAGTAGATGTCTATGTGTGATACTTGCGAAAAAAACTATGAAAAGACATTATTAAAACGCAAAAGGCTCAGTGATACTTTATAGAAAAATAATACTAGATGAAGAACTTTCGCTCAACTAAAAAGAAACTGTTCTTGTCACTCTCGCTCTGACTCTCTCTTTTGTGTTGCGCTATTGTCGCTCTGTATTATAGCGTATCGTATTTTTCTCAGAGTAATGATAGCTCTTCTGTTTCTCTGACGCAAACTGAGTTTTGATCAGATATTGACCAGATATTTAATACCCTCGAGATATACTCTCAAAATGGAAAAGAGCTTCCGTCATCTTCATATATTCGAGAAGATTATTACCGTGATCTCCAACTGCTTGCTGTTTTATTTATACTGCTGAGCATCTGCCTGTATGTTATATTCCAGAAAGTTCTATGAAAAATCCTGACACCACTTGAGGCAGATTATGAAGATCTCCAAAACTTTACTCAAAATGCAGGTCATGAGCTCAAGACTCCACTTGCCGTAGTAGACTCAGGATTATGGGTGATGAAAGAAAAAAAGGAGTTTGATGTTGGGCTCATAACGAAACTGCAAAAAGAACTTTCCAGAGCAAATGAACTCATCGAATCTCTCAGAGATCTCTCGAGCATTACTATTCGCTCTCAAACAGAGAGTATCGACGCGGCAGTATTTATTCAAGAAATATTACTCAAATATGATGAGCAAATTCAGAAACTATGACTTCATGTTGAATTTGACGTTATTGAGAGTTTTAATATCAAGGCTCACCGAAACTACGCAGATATATTTTTTTCAAATCTTATAGCAAACGCTATCAAGTACAATACCCAAAATGGAAGTATTAAGATTCGGGTGATTTCAGATAAAGTAGTGATTGAAGATACTGGGATCGGAATCCCAGAGGAAAAACTCTCAAAAATATTCCATAGATTTTATAGAGTAAAAGAGCACAGAGGTCGAGATGGATCTTGACTGTGACTTTCTCTTGTAAAAAAGATAGCAGATACGTATAATTGGGATATCAAGGTTCTTTCACAGGAAGGAAAAGGAACAAAGTTTATTATACAGTTTAACTAAACAGTTATGAAAAAAGCAAAGCAGCTACAGAGTGAATACCCAGATTATTGGTCATTTTACAAGGCTATAAATTTTGGAAGATTTTCAAAAACAAAGGAGTTTGTAGATAAAAAGACAGGGAAGCGATATATTTATGAATTCATTGGATTTGATATTCTCAGAAAGAGTGTGTTTTTTCAAATATTCTCTGCTATCTTATGGCTTTCTCCTGTCATTCTTATGTTAGAGATAGCTCTGGATTATATAACGACCAGTCCTATAGCTCTCTTTTTAGTTATTCCGTTTATTGTCCTGTATCACTTTGCAGCAATGTATTATATTATCAGATGACCTCACGTTCACGTTGAAGAAATCAAAAAGAAATGATTCTTTTCTCTTTAGTTATTAGTATGAAGTAATAACATTCAATTATATTAAAGTTCAATAAGCTCAATTATGAAAAAAATCAAAGTATCAATTAAAGACGAAAATACACTTATACTTCTCGAAGATGCTTCAAAGTGAGATCTCGTAGATTTAAATTCATTACATGATATTGATATTGATACATCAATTATAGAGAATGTAGTGAAATCAATAAAGATGGATAAGTATAATGCGGAGTTGAAAAGAGAGAGGGAAATAATAGAGCGCGAGAATAACTCAAAACTTGAGGCTATTGAACGTGAGAATAATTTGAAGCTGAGTATAAAAGAGAAAGAATATGCTGATAAGACAAAAGACGAACTCAATAAAAAAGAAAGCAAAATAATAGAGCTTAATCTAGAACTAAAAAATATCTCAGAAAAAGCAGAAAGAGAAGCTGAACTGACATTACTAAAAGAAAAACAAAAAATAGAAGAGCAATATCAAAAAGAACTTAAAGAAAAAGAAAATCAGCTCAATAAAATAAAAAACGATAAAGAACTGAGTGAAGAGAGATTTAAAGACCAGTTAAGATCAAGCGAAACAGCTCTGATAAACCTCAAAGAAATGAGGACAAAGCTGAGTACCAAGATGGTGGGGGAATCTCTTGAACTTCATTGTGAGAATGAGTTTAATAAGATCCGTTCTATAGCATTTCCAAATGCAGAGTTTGGTAAAGACAATACGATTTCAGAATCAGGAAGAAAAGGGGATTATATATATAGAGATATGGATAGTGAGGGAAATGAGCTACTATCGATCATGTTTGAGATGAAAAACGAAATCGATACCACAGCAACTAAGAAGAAGAATAGTGACTTTTACAAAAAGCTGGATCAAGATAGAAGAGAAAAAAAGTGTGAGTATGCTGTTCTGGTAAGTTTGCTTGAAAAAGATAATGAGTATTATGATGATATAGTAACGGTACATGATTATAGGCTTATGTACGCTATTAGACCTCAGCATTTTATAACTATTATTGGTTTTTTACGTCAGGCAAATACTAAGTCATTGACACTACAAAACGAAATACATAGATTGAACAATCAAAATATTGATGTTTCAAATTTTGAATCCAATATGGATGACTTTAAAGAAGCTTTTTCAAGAAACTATAGTTTAGCCTCAAAGCAGTTTAGTGCAGCAATCGATGAGATTGATAAAACGATTGATCATTTAAATAAAGTAAAAGACAATCTTTTAAAGTCTGATAATAACCTACGACTCGCAAATAATAAGGCGAGCGACCTCTCTATTAAAAGACTTACAAAAGATAGTCCGAGCGTAGCTAGAGCATTTGAAGAAGAAAGTAATATTAAGAAGATATAGAAGTACTAACAAAGAAATTTAGACTTCGGGAGAAGAAGATGAAGAGGAAAATATTATTTTTTAAAAGAAACACATGTTTATGAAGATTCCGAGGAAACACCTCGATATTATTTCACTCGTAAGTACAGCTATTACATTTTTATTTCTGCTTGGATTCGTACTTTTCTCATACCGTCTCGCAGCAGATATGCTATTATATACGATGATTGATACAGCAGAATACACTCAAAAAGTAGATAAATGGAACTACTACGAATGTCAGAACCCTGACGCATATATTCATTCTTCATTATGACTTGAAGATGTTTCAAAAACTTTCTCAGACGAAGTAAAGATATTAGAAAAAGTAGATAAAATTGAAATGGAAGCTCTCATTGCTAAAAATGATGAGTACAAGGTTGAGGCTTGTAAAAACGAGATACTATGACGAGCAGGATCTCTTCAGAAGATAGACTATAAAATACAGCTTGTAAAAGATGGACTTGGTGCATTGTTCTTCCTAGTATTGTTTCTCAGTTTTTCTTATCAAAACCAAAAGATTTATAGATTACTAAAAAAATAAGAAAATGAAAAATACAAAGATAATAGCAACTCATGGTCCAGCGATCCAGTGAGAAAAAGATATATTAGCTCTATATGACGCTTGAGTAAACGTATTGAGATTTAATTTTTCTCATGCCAGGTATGAAAGTGTGAGAGAAGTACTCAAAGTCATGAGAAAGAATAACAGAAACGGAAGAGCTGCAATATCCATGATGCTCGATACGAAAGGTCCAGAGATAAGAACTTGAGACCTGAGTGAAAAACAAGAATATAAAAAAGGAAAAATATTTAAATTTTTTACTGATCCCGATAGTTTTACGCAAGATGGGAGCTCACTCTTTTGTGACTATCCACACCTGTGAGAAGATGCGTTTGTCTGACAAATAATACAGGTTGATAGCTGACTTTTTTGAATAAAAGTTCTTGCTATTGAAGAATGATATCTTGAGGTTGAGGCTCAAAATGATGCTCTCATTGGATCACGAAGACATGTAAATCTCCCAGGAATTAAACTCAAAATGCCTGGTATTACTGATAAAGATAGAGAAGATGTACGCTTTGCAGTAGAAGAATCTATGGACTTTATAGCTCAGAGCTTTGTTCGAAGTAAACAAAATATAGATGAACTGAGAGCGTACCTCAAAGAACTTGGAGGAGAACACATAAAAATCATTTCTAAAATCGAAAATCAAGAAGGACTTGATAATATGGCAGAGATTATTGAGGCAAGTGATGGAATTATGGTAGCAAGATGAGATCTTGGGATAGAAGTGCCAATCCACAAACTCCCAACATACCAGTCAAATATGGTACGTGATACGCTCGCTGCAGGAAAGTTTACGATTATAGCGACTCATATGCTGGAGTCTATGATTGATAATCCCTTTCCAACTCGTGCAGAGGTCAGTGATATTTATAACGGTGTAATGCAAAGAAGCGACGCTGTCATGCTCTCAGGAGAAACAGCAGCAGGAAAATATCCAATCAAATCAGTAGAGGTTATGGCTGCTACGGTAGGAGAAGCAGAGGCAAATCTTGATTTTCAAGAGAGAGACTTTTCTCACGCAGGTCTTACTCCTCGAGATATTGAGAAAAAATCTCTTATTAGAGCCGCTATTCGTAGTGGGGAAGAGCTCTGAGTGCAATGACTCTTTATATTTACCAAATCTGGAAAACTTGCGAGACTAGCTTCGAGTTTTCGCTCAAGTCTCCCAGTTTACGCATTTACGATGCATTTAGACTCTGTAGCGTATATGAACATTCTTTATTGAATAAATCCATACCTTCTAGAAAACTGGGACGAAAAGTTTATAGAAAATATCTACGCTGCGATTGATCTGTGTAAAGCTGAGAATATTCTCAAAACTGGAGATAGAATTATGATTGTGAATGACATACAAAAAAATAAAACAGAGATCCCAGTGGTAGAGCTTATGGAAATTAAATAAAACATACAAAACATGCAACTCAAAAATATATACAAAGCTCTCATGGCTTTTTCTCTTATTATTGCAGTATCACCGATGCTACTATATTTTGGAGCAAATATAGCAGCATATTGGCTTGATTGTGAACCTATTATCTCTTCTTCGAGTTCATGTGATGATATGCCGGTATATGGAGTTTTATTTCAGCTTACGTGGTATTGGGTGGTAACGGTGCCATTGGGAGGCTTTTGTTTTCTCCTCTTTGGGTTCCTCTATCTTACTCTGAGACATAGATAATTAGATAACAAGAGAACTTCCAATTCTTACAATATCAATTCATTCATCAAGGGCTATTTTGTAATCTCGCGAAGTACCAGCTGATATGAGTCCATTTGGGCTATATGTATTTCTAAGAAAAACGAGTTTTTGAAACTCTGCTCTTTTTTCACATTCTGTAGTTTCACCACTTCACATTCCAGATATTCATAATACATCTATGTTTTCATATTGTTTGAGTAACTCTAGAAAACCTCAGAGTTCTTCTTCTGGGATTCAAATCTCTTTTTCACTATCAAGATGTATTTGTATAAAAACTCAGATGTTTAAATTACATGAGTTGATTTTCTCAGCATGTTTTATGCTACTTAGACTATGAATAATAGAGCAGCTTTTTACTATTTCTTCTATCTTTCGTGATTGAATATTTCAGATGAAGTGAGTGAATTCTCGAGGAAGTTGTTTTTCTCTTAAGCTCTCAACTCTATTTTCCCCCAGACCAAAAAATATATCAGGATATGATTCTTGTATAGAGCTGAGGATCTCAAGACTTGTTTCTCTGTCCCAGTATTTTGTGACAGCGAGAAGTCGTTTTCAAGATGTATGGATATTTTTATAGATTTGAGTATTGAGATTCATAATTTTGTAATAAGAGAGTTTTTTATATACTGTTTTACTATAGTATATAATTAAAATCTAGTATGAAAAAATTACTCTTGAGTCTTTTATGTATAGTGGCTCTCTGATATGCGAGCTTTACCTTTGCGTATTCTCTTTCTGACTCAGATAATGATCTTCTTGACCGAGTGGAAGGTAAAATCATGGAAATGATAGATGATGAATCAAACTCTCTTTCAGCAGCTGTATTTGTTTCATATGTTGAAACAGCGCTTGAGACGAGAAAACTTACAGAAAAGCAAAGTATCTTACTTGAGATTATTATAGATGATATATCATACGAATATTACCTATGAGAGTATGCTCAGGACACTCAGGAGCTTACTATGAGTGAGGACGAGTGTTACGATGATGAATATTATGATAGTGAGGATCAAATGTGTTACTATGATGATGAAGCATATGAGGATGATGGAGAAGAGTATTTTGACGACTATGAAGGGAAACAAGAAGAAAGTGAAGAAACGGAAAGTGAAGTTGTAGCGAGCTACGAAATATCAGGTGAAACTATAGAAAAAACATCAGGAGTATCAGCAAATACTCATGAACTTGTATGGAATACATTTATCAGACTTATCCCTACTGGTCAGAGAATAGATTTTAAAGAATACCACGTTGTGGATAGCGAACAGTCAGATACAGCAGCTCATGTTGAGCAGGATGATGAAGACAATACTCGTTGGAACATGACAGTAAACTTGAGTGCTATCATAGAGAATGGCGAAGTATCTGAAGAGTGAAAGGCGACTCTTATCCATGAGTTTGCTCATGTTATGACGCTCAATAAAAGACAAATGCGTTACTATCCTCAGAGTGAAAATGAGTCAGTACTTGAGAGATTTTCAGAGAATTGTACAACGAACCTTTTACAAGAAGGATGTCTCAATGAAACAGCATATCTCGATGATTTTATTGATAAGTTTTGGGCAGATGCAAAATATCTTGAGCGAGTTCGTAATGAAGAAGTAAATGCCTATGATGATGCTCCTGCAAGTTTTATTACAGATTACGCAGCAACGAATCCAGGTGAAGATATTGCAGAGAGTTTTACATATTTTGTACTTAAGGCAAAACCTACAGGAAATACTATAGCTGACAAAAAATTACAGTTCTTTTATAACTACTCTGAGCTTGAAACGCTTAGAAAACAAATTAGATCAAGAATAGCAAAATAATGCCAGACATTAAACAAGATATCCTTGAATACCTCCTCGGAATTCCAAAATGAAAAGTCATGACATATAAGACCTTGGCAGACGTTTTCGGAGTACATCCTCGCAAGGTTGCTATGACGATGAAGTATAATGATGTTCCTGATTTTTTCCCCTGTTATAAGATCATAGCACACTCATGAAAAGTTTCAGGATATAATGGAGTATGATGAGTAGAAGAGAAAATACAAAGACTCAGAGCTGACGGTATTGAAGTAATTGATGGAAAGGTTTCAAAAGAATATATTATATAAGCAAATGTAATGTTGTGACTTAGATCTCACATAATACGAACAAATGAAATTCAAAAAGTAGCTGATTGGTATGCTCAGGTATTTCAAACGGAGTCATATTTTCAAAATGAGAACTATATTGGTTTTGAAGTTCAGTGATTTGAGTTTGGAGTTTTTAAAATAGAAGAAAAAGACGCAAAAAATCATAGTATAAATATATATTGGGGAGTCGAAGATATAGAATGAGAGTACTCAAGAATCATTGGACTCTGAGCAGCCTCTCTCTCAAAACCAGTAGGTGTTTGAGGAGGAATTGTAATGGCAGACTTTGAAGATCCGTTTGGAAACTTTTTTGGAATCATCTATAATCCTAGCTTTGGAAAATAATAGCTCAATACAAATCACAAGATCATGGAGAAAATCTCTTTCCATGAGTTTTGACGGGACTTGAGTGTTGCAAATAAAAGCCCCAAGATTTATTCTCGATTCTCAAATAACAGCTTTTATTGGCAAGAATAAGAACTGGATAGAAAAAAATAAACTCAGATTTGAGCAAAGAAAACAAGAGGCTTGAGAAAGTTATTTGTTCTGAGAGAAGCAAGATACCAAGATCTCCGAGTCTGACTATAAAAAGAAAGCGCATGAGTTTATTAAGCCTAGATGTGAAGAGCTAGCACGTGAATATGGGTTCACATTTCAGAGTATAAAAATAACATCAGCAAATACTCGTTGGGGGAGTTGCACGAGTAAGAAAAATATCAACTTTTCTTACAGGCTCGTTATGTCTCCAAAAGACTGTATCGACTATGTTATTATTCATGAACTTTGCCACTTACGAGAAATGAACCATGGCCCAAGGTTTTGGAAGCAAGTATCGCAAATTTTACCTGATTATAAAAACCAAGAACAACATTTAAAGGAGTTTGGATGGAGATATAAATTATAAAAATCATACATTTTTCATACATATTAAAAAAATATTAAATCACTTTTGTAAAAGCAAAGTTTGTATAGTTTTTAACACAAAGGAATTATCGTTTTTGACAATCAGTAGGATATTTCATAGATTAGATATGTTTATTGATGCTCTATTTTTTCACAAGTACGAAGAATGCTTTGAATCTATATACATAACTGAGTCCTAAAAACCCTTATACGGGAAGTTTTTTAAAAGATCATAGTACGCTATGATCTTTTTTATTTTAATATTTTTTTAATATAGCACACCATGAAGAAGGTATTTTCGCTGCTTATTTTAGTATTTCTTTTTTTCTCCCAGACGCAAGTATTACAACTCTACGCTTCTGATAGAGCAGAGTTAAAGAATACAAAAGATCAAGGATCTCAAACCCTTGACGTTTTGGATGCTGTTATAGATAAAGCGGTTGTGAAACTAGATAAGAATATTAAGAATACAAAACAATCTGAGCAACTCGAAGAAAAACACGAAGAAATATCGCAGTACCTTGAAGAAGTACAAAAAGAGATTAAGAAAGAAAATTCTTCAGAAGATATCAAAGAAAAAGTTGCAGAGGCAAAAAAAGTAGTAGTCCTCAAGGTAGTATCATGAGTGACTCCCTATGAAGATGTAGAAGATAACATTCCCTCAGAAGTAGCAGACACAAAAGAAGAAATAGAGCAGGCTATGGAAACAATCCAAGACTCACTAGAATTAGAAGATGGAAGCTACTCCCTCATCATAAAAACATCCAAAACTCTGGATAAAGTACAAAAACTCTTTGCAAAGTTTGATGAAAATACGCGTATTGCCTTTATGTACGACTCAGAAGCAGTAAACTTTTATGAAGTATTCCTGCAAGAAGATTCTATTTTTCGAGAAGAAATGCTAGAAGACATAGAATCTGGTATTCTCCCAGAAAGCTTTGTCGGGATGCAGATCGTTCTCCCTGAAGTATTTAGTATTGAAGCCCTCTTCCCTCTCAACTCTCACCTGAATCCTCTCTCTTTTCAAGAGAAAGGGGCTGCAGAAAACAGTATACCTTATACTTACGCTTACCTCGCAGGCTGAATGATAGCATCTGAACTTGTAGAAGGAAAACATCTAGGAGCAGATATAGTAACACCAAACTCAACAGTATGAGAAATACTCAAAACACTCTTTGCGTCAAATAGTCTCGATATAAACCTCAAAATTTGAGACCCAAAAAATACAGAGCTCTACGCAGCACTCAAAAATATAGTAGCCCTAATACTTGGGTACTACGAATGAAACTGAGCTGGAGCCAGCACACTATGATACTATTTTTCAAAACTCCTTTGAGAAATGCAATGAGTTATAGAATTACTGAATAATGCTCCGCTCTCTTGAAAAAAGAGGGGCCAGGGGTGAGTTGAGAATAAAGAGCAAATGAACTTCACTGACTACGCTCTTTCATGAGATCTTATTGCAACATGCTTTGGATGATCTCGCAATAGACTTCTCTGAAATATACTCTGAAAATGAACATCTATAGAAGATGCTCTGAGTGATCTCAAGTCTCAAAATAAAATAGCCGAGTGATACGAAACACTCAAATGAGTCTACAAGATAACTCAATGAATAGAAGGTTTTGAAGAGATAAATAGCTTTTGAAAGAAATATTTATAAACCTATGTTCATAGTAATAGACTGACTCGATGGCTCAGGAAAAGGGACTCAAACACGACTTGTGGTTGAATTTTTAAGATCTGAATGAAAAAAAGTACTAGAGCTCGACTACCCAAGATACGGGGAACAATCTGCCTATTTTATAGAAGAATATCTGAACTGAAAATATGGAAAGAATGTTACTGCGAAACTTGCAAGTCTCTTTTTTGCGCTTGATAGATTCGATGACAGCGTAGAGCATGCGGAGAATTTTAGTGATTATGACTATGTTGTTTCCAATCGCTATACTACTGCAAACATGATCCACCAAGCTGGTAAGATACAGGACGCACGCAAACGAAAGGAGTTTATCGCCTGGCTCACAGAGCTAGAGTATGAAATATGCTGAATCCCCAAACCTGACCTCGTTTTGTTTCTCGATGTTCCTCCAAGCATAGGACAAAAACTTATAGCTCAAAAACAAAATAGAAACTACATCAAGGACTGAAATACTGATTTGCATGAGTGAGATCTAGAACATCTTGCAAACGCATATGATGCTGCTCTCGAGATAGTAGCATCTTCTCCTGAATGGAAAAAAGTAGACTGCTGCGAAAATGGTGAGATACTTCCTATAGAAGATATTACGAAGAAGATTCTGAAACATTTCCGTTAGATCTGGTGTAAAGCTCTGAAATATCCTTTTGAGTAAGATTATCTTTTTGGAGTCTGATCCAGATATCATATGCCTCATATCCTGATGATAGATGTTCAAGATCTTTTTCTGACGTGACAATAGATTTTCATAGAATATCACTTGAGTCTACTTTTTGTTTCATTACTGAGATTTCGAATCCTACTGACTTCTCTATTATTCCTACTCTCTTTGATGTACGAATATGTGTAAAGTTGTAGACAGGCACTTTCCCATGTCATGGGAGTGGGCTTTCTACCAGAAATTCTTCATTTCCATTAAAGAGCTCATGACATACTTCACAATGGGCATCGAGTTTATCTGCGAGATCTACTATCTTATATTCAAGAGATTCTCAGGTATTATTATCTTCGAGTAGAGCTCTATAGCTATATCACATAAAATCTTCTCCGTAATTTTCTACAAGAATATTAATAGCATTATCACAATCCTCTTCATATTTTTTTTGCTGCTCTGGAGAGAAATTTAATTTTTCTCCAGAAACAAAGTCTCAGGTAATAAACTCATCATCATCATGCATATGAGCAAGAGCAATAATATATTTCGTATCAATTTTTACTCCTTTTAATTCTAAAATATCGCAAATATACTCTGCAAGCAACGCAACCCTCTTCGTATGAATAGAAAGATTTGGTCTAAAAAACATGTGTTTAATAAATCCCTTATACCTATAGATTTTTTGCAACTCTGATTGCCTGTCTTGAAGTTTCATATTTTAACAAATTTTTAACGTATAATACTAAATATATTAGAAAAAAATCAGAGAACAACTAATATATGTATAAGTATTTTTTAATATACCATGTCATGAGCAAACATCCAGAATATCAATATCTTGACCTCTTGCAAGATATCATTGATAATGGTTCAGATAAAGAGCTTTTCTTTAATCCTGAAGTACTAGAAGAATATAAAAATAAATGAGAGGAACCACCCTATATCAAATCTGTTTTTGGGAGACAGATTCGTTTTGATATGCAAAAATGATTCCCACTTCTCACAACAAAAAAAGTATTTTATAGAGGAATTCTTATTGAGCTCTTATGGTTTCTCAGAGGAGATTCAAATATCAAATATCTCGTAGATAATAAGGTGCATATTTGGGATGAATGGGCATGGAAGTCATACCACATGCACTGCGTAAAAAATGCTCCAAGCGAAGACCTCACGCAAAAAGAGTTCGTCGCAAAACTAAAACTCCTCCCAGAAGATGATCCATTTGTAGTAAAATGGGGAGATCTCAAAACAATTTATGGACGCATGTGGAGACGTTGGCCAAGAAAAGATGGAAAAGAGATTGATCAATTAGGTTGG
>JAVCKV010210129.1:0-16503 GCA_032274145.1 Herpochondria borealis | reverse complement strand
GTCTGCTGCCATAATAAATTATGGGCTTGTCAACGGTGGTCTTAGAATGCGTCATGCTCGCCACAAGAGACGGTTAATTCTATCTGCTCTGCCCAAAGATCATCTAGTGTTTCTGTGTCACGATTAGTCATTTCGACTTGATATACATGCACACCTAGAATAGGGCGTGCGTCGATAACATCTTGCTTGTTGATTGCTGTTTGGATGCCGTCAATGTCGTTAAGAAAGCAACCAAGGTCATCTATCATATTATCTACACTAGAGCGTGGAGTATCGTTTACGTTAGCTTGATAAGTCACCTTGACGCCTACCGATCGAACCCCCGCCTCTATTGGTAGAGCTGAGTCATGAGCCTCACTATCCGCCTCTACCATAAGCCAAGGCATTTCAGCTTCGTCATTCTCTGCACTAGCGTGCACCGTTACGCCTGTTAATTCTTCCTGTGCTGTGAGGTATGCCACAAAGCCTTTCTCGATCTTCCTTTTTAGTGCGCTCATTTAACTTTCTTGGCCGCTTCAACTACGGCTTTGTGCATGTCTTTCTGCATCTTTTTAGCTACTGAGTTAAGAGAGTTCTTTGCAACATTGTATCGAAATATCTTCTTTAACCCTTTTGTGTAGTTGATAAAAGTCAACCTTCTAACTACTCCACCCTTACCACTCTCCACCATCTTTCCGTTACCTCTATGCCGTGTGACCCATGCAGGAATCTTACCCCCATGAATCTTGCCTTTACTTCTAAGCCCCTGTACCCAACCAGCCTTTGCATAACCTACTCGCTTCTGCACTTCTTTGGAGTAGTTCATAGCTTGCCCGCTATCACCCATTCTAAGCAATCGCTTTGCACCTGACTTGCGTCGGTTCTTGTGCGCCTGGCCTTTATCCCATCCGACACTAACTGGTTTACCGCTTGGTAGATCTAGTGTGCTGAATAGCTGAATTACTCCTTGCTCATCTCCACTCATCCACTTAGCCCAGAACACCTTTGCTACTGCTGCACTCTGTTGTTTGATCTCACTGAAGATTGCCAACTCTTGAGTGTATGCCCTCATCACCTCACGATTGACCCTCTTCTCTCCAGCTGCCTTCTGGCTGTCTGCTGATCCCTTAATGATGTTCTTACCCCTCTTAGTGCCTAGAGTGCCCCTAGCGAGTCCTAGAGCGAACATACCAGAGTATTTGTGCAACACCTCGCCTTGACTCTTCATAGTCATTTTCTCTAGGTTCTTGAGTTGCCTCTCAAACTTAGCAAACTCTTTCGCCATGATGGGGTCTACCGTAGTCATTATGTGCGTCTGTCTTTATTGATGAGCATTACCTCAAGGCGTATGTCACCCTCGTTAATGTTGTCGATACGCCACTCCTTACCCTTGATTGTGATAAACTCCTTAGCCGCTGGTCTGGTAGCGTCTGGAAATGATGTGATAGGGATGAAGATAACCACCTTGTCACCGGTGGGATTGTAACCACCTGTTGCAAAGTCCATCTCGTTAAAGGTTTCGTGGTAGATCACCTCTAGTTTTTTACCGTCCCATGTTGCCATCTCACCGCCTATGATTGGCATTGATTGGCTTAGCCCTGCTTTTAGAAAGTTGTTTAGTATATTCATGATGTGTGTGTATTAAAAAAGCCCCGCCCCAAATGAATGAAGCGAGGCTTGAACCCTAGTCAGTAGTAAATTATTTAGATTTCTTAGCTGCTGGTTTAGCTTTGGGCTTAAGCTGATCTGGTGTGAAAACTTGCTTGTTTTTTACCCTACCCTTTTTGCTTCGCCACATCTCAACTCTCACGTAAGTCTTTGAACCCTCAGTAATTAGCTTTCGATACGCTTTAATATGCCCAACGTAATTTACTGATTTGTCTACTAAGATAGTAGCCTTGTTTGAGCTGTCATACGCAATAGTTAGTGTGTCCATAATTAAACGTTAGTGATACGCTTGAGCGCCGCTGCCTCACCAATTGCATAACCGTAGTTGCATTCGATGATAGTCTTCATCTTGTCGAGATCCTTGTCGAACCAATCACGCATTTCAAGAGTCAAGCCAGTCTCTTCATCTGTGATAGTTTGGTAGTTAACCTCGTCAGGTTTAGCTGGTGCGATAGGAGAAAAACCAACAATTATCGCTGATGGGAAGACCGCCATACCAACAAGGCTTTCGCCATTATCTGGAATGCAGTTAGTCTTGGTCATGTCGAACCCTGCCACGTCATCAAGCATGCCTTTGCGTGCTGGATTAGAGCTAGCGTATGCTGCTGCGTCTGAGAGATCAGAAACAACGTTACGATACCATGCAGACTTAGTAATCACTGATCGATTGTCATCATCCCAGTTAGCTTCATCACAAGCGGTTCCAATCGTGTCGTTCAATACAGAGAAATCAAACGCTGCTGATGCTCCGTTAAATACTGCTGCACCGAAGTTAGCCAAGGTTACCAAACTGAGAACATCCGCTAGAATGTCTTCAGCTAGTTTCTGACCCTTCTTCTCGCCAATTTTTTGAAGGTTCAATTGAGGTTGCCTAGCCAGTTGAGCTGAAGTGTAAGAGAGTGGTTGATATTTACGCTTGTCGATTGTAACTTCCCTTTCATCTTGTGAGTAACCGTCTGGAAACTCGTATCCTGTGCCATCTGAGAAATCTCTGGAAGCAGATGTTTCAAGCGGGAAGTAAGGAACTTTTACTTTGTCATCACCCTCAAGTGGAACATCGTAGAAAGCTGTGGAGAATGATTGGATTGGCAAAAGCTTCTTCCTAAGAGCCTTCATCGCATATTCCAAAATAACGCTTCGCTGTAAACCAGCGGGAATTGTAACTGACATATTATTTTATTTTTGTTGTTTTAGTTGTGCTGAAATCTCACTTGAGTTCTCATCCATGAATTTAGCTAAATCTGTACCGCCAGCCTTTTGTGCTTTGGTGAACCTGCTGTTAAATGAACCTTCGGCCTCGTCGCTCTCGGTGTCTCCTACTGGATCCGCACCAGCGGCAGCGGCAATCTCGATAGCGCCCTTGTCAACCTTCTTGTCGAAGTCGCTAACCGCTTCCTTGTGCTTGCTTATTGCCTCGTTAGCCTCGGAAAGGTCTTTAGTTAGATCTTGATTAGATTCGGTAAGGTCTTTAATTTCCTCATCCTTACTGGTGATTGATTCGTTGAGAGTTTTAACAGCTCCCTCTAAAGTTTTTGCTTCAGCTTCCAGTGTGGTCACCTTTGCTTGCGATGCGGTGAGTTGAGTTTTTAAGCTCTCATTTTCCGCTAGTGTTTCTTTTCGTGAGAATATGCCCATATGACTATTTTTAATTTTCAACGGTTATCTGTTCATTTAGGTAGTCGATAGCGTCTTGCTCTGTGCCAATCACATCACACAATCCTAGCTCTAGTGCCGCGTCGCCTGAGTACCATCCAGCCCTAAAGACTTCCTCGTCTATGTCCCTATTGTCTGCTACGTGGTTCTGGAAGATCTCGCCAATCTGGTTAATCTCGCCTTGCAAGAACTCCCGCTGTGAATCGCTTAAGTTAGCAAAGCCTGTACCCTTGAGGTCTGCCCCCTCGTTAGTGAACATGTCGAATGTTACCCCCATTGCCTCATATGCTGACGAGGTGTTCGCTAGGGTCATTACCGCACCAATGTTGCCAATGCTTGCAGACTTGCTTGCGAAGATAGCGTCTGTGCCAGCAACGAGCTTGTAACATGCTGAACATGCCAAGCCCTCTGCAAAGGTTGCGGTTGGAATATTTAGCCCTGCGATCTTCTCAGCCAGTTCTATGCAACCTGTGACCATACCACCACCGCTATTAGCTTTGAACAGGATGGCCTTTGCTCCTTGTGAAATCACTCTGTCGATCTCTTCCGAAAGTGTTGCGTAGGATGTTTGAAAGCCTAGTGCCTCCCATGCCTTTTCGCTTTGGTCTACCATAGAGCCTGTGATGTGAATGGTTGCTATTCCATTCTCAGCATCTGCCTCTATCCTTGGTATATAGAAGTCATCTATGGTTAAATCACTAACCGCCCCCTCGCTCTTGTTTACTGCGTTGGCAATGATCTGCATTGCTTGCGGCTGCATGAGCCAAGGTCTAGCTAGTAACTCTGTTTTTACTTTAAGATTCATCTGTGTTTTCCTCTGGTGTTTCTTTGACCTCGTTTGGTGTCATCATGATCATTTCTCTATCTTCGATTTTCTGCTTTGTTTCTAACTCCACCTCTTGTTGAATGCGCTTGCGTGTAGCTACCTCATAGGCTCTCTCTCGTATGTGTTCCTCGTACGTCTTGCCTAGTGCCCCAACGATACCTGTCATGTTCATTGCCCCTTTGTCGTAGAGGCTCATCAATGCGTTAGTATCGTTCTTGAAGTTGATTGAAATCTTAGGTGGCATCGTGAACCCGAATGCGTACCAGTCTCCCGCTTCTGTCGGTGCTTCGATGCGTCCAGACTTGATAAACTTAGCAACCGCCCAATTAATGATCCGTGATGCCATTAGCTTGAGTGTGTCTTGCCTGTCCTCAATCGCCTTAGCCGCCTTCTCTAGATCCGCACGTTCTGCTGTGCCTTGGCCTGTTGCCTTCCACGTCATCGAATAAGGCCACTTGACACCAGCTAGGGCTGATCTAGCAAGGCGGTCATTAAATCTATCCCATACATCACTAGGTCTATTTTGTGTGATTGACTCGAGCTTATTACCGCTGCCAGATTTATAGTGCTTGACCATGCCGCCGCTAAAGGTGCTGCTCTCAAATTGTCCCTCGACTGTGTTGCCGTCACTGTCTGTTACAAGGTCGCTGTTATCGTCTTCACTCTCGCCTGTGTCGTTGTATTCGATTAGACCGATTGAGGATAACATGAGCATTGCCATTTGCTCCCACTGTTGGCTTTGTAGCATGTCTCTAAGATCATCTAAGCAATGACTGAAGGCTGGTGTGCCTCGGTCTTGTTCGTGCCAATCTGGATCGAATGTCAACACCATATCATTAGCTGAGATGATGCGATCCTCTTCTTTGGTATCACCTAGTACATTGTAAGCGATTGGCCTTCCGTATGCGTTGCGGATTACACCGGCACGTATTTTCTTGCCCTTGTATTTGCCATCCTTGAGAATTCTATCACCTGTCCGGTTAGCTATACGGTGTGCCCCTACTCGCTGCATAAGCGGCCAGCCTGTTTCCTTCGACTCAGTAAGGATTACCCCAAAGTCTCCGTCCCTATCAATTGCTATAGAGTCGAGCATTAGCAAAGTCTTCCAGTCAAAGTTTTTACCGCGAATATCGCACACCTTGAACCACTGCTCGTTGAGTAGCTTGGTTACTTTCTTGCCCCAAACTTTGTCCTTACCTTCAAAGACAGTATCCCATCCACGGCCTACCGAATACATAGCCTTCTGAAGGATGGCTCCTCTAGGTAATCCCATGTTAACAAAGAGCTTGCGGGATACTGAGATCAACGTTTCTCTGTCATTGGTTGGGATTAGATCGTCAATGTCGCCTAGCTGCTTTGGCATCCAAGGACGGTCTTGACTATACCTATTTGCTGAACTTGCGAAAGTCCTGCTGCTTACGCCGTTTCCGTATTGGTCTACGATAGGCATTAGACAAATCTAGCTTTGGATTTACCTCGCAAGGTCTTCTTGTTACACGCTTTAATCGCTAGGACTAATACCTCAAACCAATCCGTGTTAGTGATCTTGCCATTGCTCAAGCTGAATGATAAGCCGTTGCCTGAGCCGCTAACTATCTGCCCGCCCTTACCCTCTGCGATGCTTGCTAGAGCTTCCGTTTTAAAGCACTTAAGCTCTGCTAGATTTTCTGGTGACTCGTTCCCATGCAGGGTCAAGGCACGAATTAAACTTGAGGAAGACATATGAAAATCTTTCCCTCTTCAACAAAATCCCCTTTATAGTTTTACTCTTCCTCTGGTGCTTCTTGCTCTGTGTAATCTCCTAGAATGTTCACCATTAACGCAGCACAAATGGTCATTGCTTCCGTATCCCACATATGGTTATTATTATTTGACTTCACCCATTTCCGCACTTTCTCCTTTTTCGAGTTGAACACGTCCTTCTTTTTCTCACTGTTCATTTGCTTCTTGTACTGATCACCTACATCGTCTGGAAGCTCCCAGTCTATACCCGCACCGCTCATGAGAGTGTAAAGAATATCCTTCACATTATCACCTCCCCAGTGCCAGTAGCGAACCATCTTACCCCTTACCTTGAAGTGCTTGCGTTGCGTGTATGGCTTGTGAACCGTCGTAGTGCCTCGCTTACCTCGTACCTTTGCCCTGTGCGGGAATGATTGCGTAGGTGATCCCATGAGTATGCCCCAGTCATTCTTTGCACACCATTGCTTGACCTCTTCCGTCTCATGCTGTCCATCCACAAAGACGAGCTGAGAACGCACACCCATTTCTTTCTGTAAGTCTTCTATCATCTCCCATGTCTGCAACTTACCTCTCCACACTAAGCGGCTAGTTCCATCCCGTCTGAATGCTCGTATAGTAGCCCAGAAGTGACGACCACCAGAGGACTGAACGTCCACACACATAATGCGTGCGTACTCATCCTCAATCTTAACTCCGCCATCGTATTCAAGCAAAGTGTATCCGTTTCCTACTAGGTCAACTTTGTACTCTCCTAAAATCTCACGCCAAGGTTTAGCTAATCGCTTCTGCATGAAGATTCGCAACGGCTTGTTATTTCCCTTACGCTTGGCATCGTTTGCCTTAAGCCACTGTACCGCAAGCTTTCCCCATTTGATCCAAGGTACGACCATAGCCGTGTATGTGTACCCCTTGTGACCTCGCACACCCATTTCGTTTGCGATTAAGTATCGCCCATTGTCAGCTAAGTATCGCCTATCGTTTGGCTTGTCGTAGTATTCCATCTCACACTCTGGGCAAACCATCTTGACTGAATCTTGAATCTTCTGCCAGTTCCTCACCTCGTCGCCCTCTTCTCTTCCTTCGTCGTAACGAAAGTGTGACCATTCCCATGTGTGATACTTCTTGCAACCTCTGCACAAGTATTGCAGTTCTGCCATGTCGGTTAGTCTCCATGATGAGTCTAGGTCTGGGTTGCCCATGTCCTCACTCCAAGGCACATCCTCGTCGACCCCAGCTTGACTAAGCAATACCACCCTTGCATTGTAACGATCATGCGTGCGTCCCTCCGCTTCTTCGATACGTCCAAGCTTCATTATCCAAGGCTCATCTAGCAACACCCAACGAATTGAACTAGATTGCAGATTGCCGATAGATGCACCACCCACGTAAAGCGGCATGTGTGCAAATGATATTCCTTCCTTAGTTATCTTGTGACGACTCTTTGGAAGCAGGTGCTTGATGGGGTCGCAGCTTAGAATTGACGGCTTCATTCTAGTTTCCCACCATTGCTGTGCTTTGGTAGCACTCTGATTAACTACTAGCGTTCCGCCTGACTCTTCGCTAATTATCCAAGGGATTAGACCCTCTAAGATAGTAGACTTACCTGATCCCACTGGTGCGATGATGACTACTTTCTTGTTCTCGTTGTCTGCGATTGCCCGCATGGGTTCACGCAACCAAGGGGTAGTATCAATCTCGAAGGTAGGGCTGCCAGTTGCAGAATCCACAATCTTGACATTCTGACTAGCCCATTGATCCACTGGCAACTTGTCCACTGGTCGGATACCTTGCCCAAACGCCTTACTTACTATCGTCTTCATCTGTAAGTGCGGTTAGGTTCTTTGATAACTCCGCAAGTGTGGTATTGATCTTATCATCTAGCACCTTCTGAATACCCTTAACATCTTTCCCTTCTAGCAACTGTGGTAGCTCGCTAACCAATCTTAGCAACGATGTTCTGGTGATGCTGGCAATCCCCTGCATCTCTTCGATCACTTCCGCTTTTACTAGGTATTGATTCTGCAACACTGCCAGCTTAAACTTCTCTTGCTCAATACCGATGTGCAACTTTTGCAGCTTGGCTTCATCCAATCCGCTAACCTCCCTAGTGCGTCCTATAGTAGGAACATCGAAACCTTTTTTTAAATTAGGTGGCTTTTTCTGTAGTCTAGAGATGTGAAAAGTCACCTTGTCATCATCCATTATTTCCACCCCCAGAGCCTTCCAGGCCTTTATAGTCTTTGGGCTGACTCCGATCTCTGCCGCTCGTTCGGGTAAGGTCTTTTTCTTCGTCACCATGGAAAGTGACTTTTTATCAACGCTAAACACTTTCGCTCATTAGATTTAATGCAGTTTCTAGGATGTGAACTGAGTCAGTGTTAAAATAGGCAGTGCCCTCTACTTGCTTCCCTTCTGAGATTTGAGATGTAATAGAAATCTCGTCACGCTCTGGATATGGTTTGCCTCCGCAAGTAATGACCCGCTTTAGTTCTAGGCAACTGTTATTGTCTAAGTCCATTACTGAGCAGTGCATTACTATGATGTTATCAAGCGCCTGTGTATCTATTCCTTTTACGTTCATGTTTGGTGTGTGTTTTATTTTCATTTTGCGACGGTCTTTTTATAAAGTGCGTCACCCTTAATTGATTTATCCGCTCATGTAAATATAATGCGATGTGGGCGTAACTGCAAGTGCCTCATATATCAATAGATTCCTTAGTAGGGGCTATCCCTTATTCTATATAGCCTACAGCCCACTCATGCCTTTCCCTCAATTAGATAATTATAATAATGTATTCACTTTGTGTTTACTTTTTCGCCTTATTCTCTTTATCTCCGCTGACTGTATTCATGCTACCCATCTCCATTACGTGTATTCACTTTGTGTTTACAACTACATTATTCCTCATATTAGAATAACTCTAGTAGTACCTTAGTGTACTTGATCCATGTCCATCCCTTGTCATCTACTATAGCCATAGGCTTGCCTGTTATCACACTGAAGTGATCTGTGATACTGTGCCTTGCTGCTGTATCTATAGCATGCTGCTTGCCTCTTGCTGTCCATAGTATGACCTCATAGCCGTCTTGCTTCTTATCCCTTGCCCATGTTGCCAACTCCTTGTTAAGCTCTCCCTTGACTATCAGCGTTCCATCTACGTCTATCGCTATGGTCTTGCTTGCTTGCTGCTGTGTGTGTGGTCTGCCGCTGGCTCTGGTGTGTCTCATGCTATTTGATTCGGTGTTATGTAGACTCACTCGCCATAGGTCTTCTCGTTCCCTGTAGCACCGTATGTGCATGGCATTACATCATTATGTGGTAGCCTTGCTCTTACCTCACCCATTAGACTCTCCCTAGTGTTGTCTAGCATTCCCTCTTTAGCTAATCGCTCTAGGTCGATAGCTCCTGTCTCTATGAGCATGTCTAGTATCGCTGTGTCACTGGTGCGTGCCTTAGTGATGATCTTGTTTAGCATTCCCTCAAACTCAGCTACATCTTGTTCGTATTCCTTAGTGCTTAGTTCATTGTTCAGCTGTTTGATGAATGAGCCTAGTAAATGCTTCCATATCTTCTGTGCGTACTTCCTGTTGACTACTCCCTTTTTGGTTATGATATTCATATTATTTCTCTACTCTTAGTGTGTATAAATATAACTCGTCTAAGTTTATAATCGTTGTTGTTGTTTCGCCCGCTCCCATATTACTTATCTACTATCTGCTTTAGCTTCCTAGCCACCTCTATGATAGGCCTTAGTGCCTGTAACCCCTGCCTAGCCTCACTCTTGCCTATCGTGTCTATTCCTCGCTTCTCTAGGTACATGTCTAGCTCCTTTTTGGTGATCCCTGCATGCCTTATCCATTTACCCGCCCTATCTCGCTTGATGCGTTGCGGTGGCTCATTCTTTACTTGATCGTCGCTGCATAGGGCTAGTGATAGCTGGTTGCAGTCTAGCTCAATGCCCTTCTTGCGTTTGCGGTTAATCTCTAGTGCCAGCTTGATTATAAAATCCTTTAGTCCACCATGTATAGGTAAGCTCTGCATCCACTCAAAAGTATACTTACCTTTGTCACGCATGACAGTATCTAAGATAGAACCAAGGTTTGCTAAGTCTTCCAGTGTTCTTAGTCCTTTCTCTTGCGTTTCCTGTAAGGATGCACACGCCTTATTGTAAAGTGTAACGACTGTTGCTCGCCTCTCTTCCTCTAACTGCTCCTTTGCCGTCTTCACTTCGATCTCGTTTGGTTCGCTCATGGTGGTTGGTTATTTGAAAAGCTCGGTCATTATTTCAGCCTGTTTGAACACTCCTAAACAAGTTGTGTGATCTGCTAGTTCTTTGATAGTGCCATTCTCATGCTGTAGTGTTGGCCTTAGATTATTGCGATATAGTTGGCAGTCTGTTGCTTGCTCTATTCCTAATGCCACACTGTCAAATTTATCGCTAGATAGCGTTGCTATTATTGTGTCCTTATTCATTTCTTAGGTGCTTGATTATCCATTAAAATCGGTTTCTATCCACTTACCGCATGGCATCTGGAAATACATAAATCCTTGATACCCATGATCTGCATCGCCATTGCACATCCCCCTAACCTCAAGGAAGGTTTCCGATTGCTCATAATCTCCATTGGAAGCTTCTAAGTCTGGCTCATCTACCAATCCTAAAATTTGAAAGTGCTCGCCCTCATACCAATCTTTAATCGCATTGATTGCTTTTTCTATATCCATATTATTATTGCTTTGGTGCTGCCCTTAGTCGCTCCTTGAATGTCTTGGTTTCGTTTGATTCGCACATAGTATTTATTGTTCTAAAAATGAATAAGCCGTTTGGAGTGTTTTAATCAGCGTATCCTCACATGAGATGACAACATAATCACCGTCACTATTTCTTTTGTGTATTGCTGCTGATCCGTCGGAATGCACCTCTATGTACAATTCAACTGATGTGGCCCATTTTAGTAGTTCTTCTAGTTTCATTTCTTTGGTGGTAGGTTACTATTTGATTTCAAGTCTCTATAAACCGAGTATGGCATGTCCTCGTGACCAGACCATTCTTTCCATTCTTCGTAGTCCTTATCTCTCAGTGTCTTTGTTTCATCTATCATTTGATTACATAATAATGTTACTGCTGACAGTGAGATTGCCATTAATGATAATACTAACCCTATGGACAGATACTCATTTATTTCTTTTGATTTCATTGCTTTGGTGTTGCTTGTTTTCTCCGTCTCTCTGCGTATTCATCCGTTTGCATCCATTTGCTCGGTGGTATGCCGTGTATCTCTGAAAAGTCCCTTGCTCCTTTGCTCACTGCTGCATAGCCAAACCCTAGCCGCTCACCCTTCTTGCTCATGCTCTCGTCGCAGTCCCTTGCATCTACCAGATATGCCACTTGCCATGCTGCTAGACGCGTGTTCTGTGCGTTGACCGTCCACTCTAGTATCTTATTCATGAGGTCGTTCACCTTCACGCAATAACCATCTGTGAATAGCTTGACCTTCTTTAGCTTATTCACACCTCTAGCAATGTCGCCTTTTCGCATCCCTAGTCTGTGCTCTTTGTGCTTTGGTAGCTCGTCGCATAAGATTGACTCTCTAGTGTAAGCTACCTGCCATGCCGCTGTACGTGCGTTAGGTGCTTTGATGATGTACTCAAGGACCGCATTGATGAAGTTGGTGACGGCAATAGCCTCGTCCCTAGAACGGTCTTCCTCAAGAGGCTCGATGTCCTCCATGGGGTGATGGTAATATGACAAGGGATCTATAGCCATAAAAAAGCCTTCCCTGTGAGTAGTTGTGTGCCAGCTATCATAATAATAGTGAACCCTGACAAGATATTTGTACTCTACTATTGATGCTTAGAAAAGCTTATTATTACCCTTGTTGATTCCCCCGCGTATCACTCCCTACACATTCCCGAACTATCCGCTAATCCCACCAAAGAAAAACCCCTTAAGCGTATTAAGCTTAAAGGGCTGCGTTATTAGTTCGGTTTCGTGAATATCAATAGTAGTCGTGTGATTAACAATGTTAGCTTAAATGTTCGTGAGCTTTCCTGTTGTTCAAAAATGCTCCTGTGTGGATAAGTGCCGCCATACAGCATTCGTGCCAGTGTCCACCGTCCTTTTCAGCTTGTTCACAGTCTTTTTTTATTTCTTCTATTTTAGATTCTAATTCTTCTGTGGTCATGGACTCTAAGTATTTATCTACTTCTTCTGTTTTCATAATATTTTTATCAGCTAACAATTCGCATCAGCCAATCCTACGGATCGCTGTGCTAGGTCGTTAGTTTAAGAATCAGACCTCATCTCATTCTCTATAGCCCCCAATTGATCCATGCGTTTATCCAACTCCTCCGCCAGACGTTGGCACTCCTCCTTTATGGCGGTATATGATTTTTTAAGGTCGGTGTCGTAGTCTCCTGTGTTGTGCATCCAGTGCATCCAACCGCCTATGCTTAGCTTTTTAATAATTAAGCGAGGTGATTGCTGTGATTTTTTGCGTGATCCGAGCAGCATCCTTACTAAATGCCTTGCGTCCGTCGGTGGACATGCGTTAAATTTTGGTAAATCTCTAATATCTAGGCTCATAATGTTTTTATTGAGTTAACAATCCTAGCCACTAGAGCGTTGGATGTCGTGTTTGTTTGTTGAGTGGTGCTTTGGCGTTATGCTAAATGAGTAATATAGATTGCCGTTAGTCTCAGCCACTCAATAGCTTGCTCATCATTGGTAATCATAATGTGATCTGCAATTTCATCGTCTGAACATAGCGTTACGTCGCAACACATGATCATGAGGAGATAGTCCCTTACAGACTCATTGCTTATCCCTTCAGAGATTATTTTAATGTCCTCTAGTATTTGGTCTTTGTTCATAGTTTTCCTTTCGGTCGATGTGCTTTGGCGTTATTCTAAGAAATGAAATTACCCTTTATGTTTCTCATAGATATTCCGTCAGTCTTTAAGCTCTCTGGTGATCTCTCGTTAATTTCAACTTCTCGCTGTTGACTATTGATGAAGACTCTAAAACTAACGGTCGTATCACTGGCGTTTAATCTAATAGCTTCTTCCAATTCATTAAGTTTCTTTTGTATTTCTGGGTGCATATTGTTGTATTATTTTTCTGGATAACAATGCGAATTAGCTAACCACTAAGAGCGTCCGATTGTCGTGTTTGGTTTTGTTGAGTGGTTTTTGGCGTTATGCTAAATTTCTCCACGCATTGCGTCTATCTCCTCATTTATGGCATCTTGTGGTGTTATCCCTTCTTCATAGAATGATTCAAAAAGTGTATCCGCCAATTCATCTCCTGTTTTTTGATCAGCCTTGAGTTGATTGATAGCTAGTTGTGCTACATCCTTCTTCCATTTGTTTTCAAATTCTCGCATCTCTTTTTCGTAACTTGCTTTAGTCATGTTGGTTTATTTTTTGTTTTTTGGTTTATCGGCGGTGTTGTGCTTTGGCTTTATCCTTGATTTAGAATAGCGGCAATCTGCTGGAATACATACTACTCTCCGCACTCAACTACGTACTCGTATGAGTCATCGTAGTTTCCATCATCCCAATGTTCATAATCAAAGTTAAATTTAGAGTTATGCTTTGCTCCTAATTCCTGTAGTTTTTGTATTTGTTCTTCTGTCATAATGTTTTTATTGAGTTAATAATCCTAGCCACTAGAGCGTCGGATGTCGTGTTTGTTTATTCAAGTGGTAGCTATTCGTGGCGTTATCCCATTCCCTTCTCAAAATTAGCCAGCATGGGAATAGTAACATACATATGATAATAATTAGCCGCTGCTGCTATGTGCTTACACTGGCTTACACCCTTCACCACCTTGCCCTTGCTATCTGTCCTGTACGGTATCCACTTACCATGCCGCTTGTAATTCATGTTAGCGGTAGTTGCAAAGTAAGTGCAGTTGCATTGCCCATGCCCATTCCTAGCTGTGAGGTCAACCAGATAGGGTGCATCTGGCTTGCTGTGGCTCTCGATAAGATACCGCCCGAATGTACCTTCTTCTTTCACTCGTAGTGTGTTCTTTTTCATTTCTTTGGTGTGCTTATCAACTTATTGTAGCGCTCAAATGCAGCCTCCTTGGTTATGCTTGTCCACGCCTTGCAGCCGAATTGTGACGGCGGTTGGATTGACTCTTTCGCTGGTACGACTCTTCCTTCTATTTCCCATGCTTTGTTTTTTGCTATAGCATGCACCTCAAAAGCGGTCTTACTTGAATTTTGGGGTATGCGTTCCAAAATTACGTAGTCGTCCGTTCTAGCCAATACGCGGCAGTCTCCTTGCGATCTGAATTTGGTTGGTAGCTTCTCAAATATCTCGTTTTCTGTTTTTTCTACTGTTTTCATATTGATTCTGTAAATTTAGCGTAAAGTTTCATAAAGAAATATCCTTCAAAGACACCAGTTGCCCCTTGCCTTTGCTTGGTCACATGGATTGCTCGTTTAACGTGCTTCCAGCAATCGTCGTCTTCCTCGACCTTGCCTATCATCATGATGAGGTCGGCATCTTGCTCTACTTCCCCGCAATCCTTGATCATTGAGTTATTGAGTTGCCCGCACATTAGCGTTTCTGCCGCTCTGCTTAACTGAGCCAATACGCACACATGGATGTTGTAATCCTTGGCCGTCTGCCTAAGTATTTTTAGAGCGTTTGATATTCTAACATTGGCATTATCTCCCTCTGACTTGGTACTTGCTTTGATGAGTTGCACATAGTCGATAAACACCACTTTGATATTGTTCTTTTTCACCTCACGTCTAATCTTAGATCTGATCTGCAAAGCGGTTAATCCGCCCCTGTCGTCAATCGTGAGTGGCTTCTGTGCATGAAGTTTGCCAACCTCTGCAACCTTTTTCATTAGCTCTTTGTCGATTTTGCCTTGCGATAGCTTTGACATGTCCACCTTAGCAACTGCTGCATTGAGTCGATGCCCCAGTGACTCCTTTGACATTTCTAGCGATATAAAAAATGTAGGTATTGATTGGTTTAGAGCAATTGACTCCATCATGCCTAGAGCGAATGAGGTCTTTCCCATTGATGGCCTAGCACAAATTACGCTCAACTCTTGCGGCTGTAATCCGCCTGTGCCCCTGTCAATCTTGCCATAACCTGTCTGCAATCCTAAGTCTATCCCCTTGAGTGCGTTCTCGTATCCCTTGTGGCATGCTACAAACACATCACGCATCGTGTGTGACTCATCCTCACCAATGATTGCCTCTGATAGCTTGACCACCCTGTCAGCCATACTGTCGAGAACTTCGCTGGGTGTGTGGTCGTTACCCTCCGTCTGAATCGTAACCTCGTTGCAGATTGTGCGAATGTCTCGATTGAGCTTTCTGGCTAGTAGCTGGTCAGCATAATGTCGAACCATTGCGGGTGTCGTGACATATGTGTAGATTTCCGCCAAAGTAGACACTCCACCAATCTTATCCAAGCGACACGCTGAATGCTCCCCCTCAAGCTCTAGCGTGTCCTTTAGCATAATTAGGTCTACTTGTCCGTATTTCTCGTAAACGTCCCATATAATGGCGTACAGAGCACTAGAAGAGGTGTTTAAGAACATCGACCCGCTCAACTTCTTCTCTTCCACCACTTCTTTGGCAATTTCTGGGTAGTGCATCATGATCGACAAGAAAGCTGTCTCAATGTCGATGGAGTGGAATTGCAGTTGTTGCGGGTTTGTGTATGATTCTTGGTAGTCCATTAGGTTTCTGGGAATAGATTTGCTTCTTGTGTTTTCTTCCTACCAACTACTGTACTATTGTCGCCAATACATCATTTGATTTATCAGTCACTTCGCTCATTACCATCACACAAATCAAGATGAAGGCTGGTCAGTTGTCTCACTATAGTGAGCTGGTTTTATCATTACAATACTGTACGACTTCTGTCTCTCAGTATCGACATGAAATATTATCTGTGTAGCCCTCATTTAGTATCTTACTATATTTAATTGTGTCTCTTTTGGGATACATCCATGTAATCTGTATTGACTAATACAGATGTACAAAGAGACTTTCAAGGTATTTATATATTGGGAGCTCTTGAACAAACTCTTGATTTTCTGAGAGCACAGATCAAAACCCCCGTCGGATCGTTAGTCTATCTTTTCAGTAAAAGTTACTGTGTTTGTTTTTTTGTCTACTAGTCTAGATAACTTGAAAGTCTATCAAGTTATCGTTTTACCTGTTCTACATACAGGTCAATCAGTCTTAGCCTACCGTCTGTCGATCTTCAACTCTGTCACTGCTACCTCTTAACTACAGTCAGCCAACCTGGTATTTTTTTTAGTCATATCCCTGTTTTGCAACTTCTCTTAGTTATGGGCCTAGCTAACCATCGTGTCGACTTACCACTCCGTCCGCGTTTTTCATGGGACGCGCGGAATTGTCCCTGGACGGATGGTAAAGGTGACCAGGAAGCCTATGTAAAAAATGTCAAAAGATGTTGCAGATACAATGATGTTCTTCCAGTCAACAACCCCAATCGCATAGACCCCATAGTCCGTCGTCTTACACTCCAGGCTCAACTCTAAGATCGTGCGATCGACCTGTGTAGCGTTATTTCTGATGATATCATCGGATCAAATGAAGGAGTTGATGCTATCTGCAAAGCGCTGCAC
>JAVCKV010210018.1:0-16503 GCA_032274145.1 Herpochondria borealis | reverse complement strand
CCCCGCGGAGCAGCAGCTCCCTCCCTCAGCGGCACAACATCCCACGATCACCCACAATGGGAATGCTTCGCGTGGTGATGCCTTTGCCCTGCCTGCTCCCGCGACGTCGACAGCCCCGGTGGTGCTGCAACCCCCTCAACCGGCGCCACAGCATCGCTTGGCCACCCACGCTGGAGGTGACCCGCGTGGTGATGCCTTTGCCGTGCCTGCTCCCGCGGCGTCGACAGCCCCCGTGGCCATGCAACCCTGGCCTTCGCCTCTGAACAACAACCCCCGTCCTCGAGATGAAACCAAAAGGCTGGTCCCCCCTGCGTACCCAGCACCCCAACCTACCCTGGCCGGCGCTACACCAGCTAAGGTTCCGAAGGGAATTGTTAGGTCGGTCACTTTCGGCCGCTCTCGCCTCCATCTCGTTGTTGGCAGCATTCTAGATCAGCAAGCTAATGTGATCGTCAACGCTGCAAACAGTGATCTGAAACATGGCGCTGGAGTCGCGGAGGCCATTGCAACGGCTGCCGGAGAAAAGTGGTCGCGCATGTGCAGAGCTTCGGCTCAGGAAAACCCAATCCCAGTGGGATCCTGCCGCAGTACTGATCCGGGGGATCTCAGAAACAAAGGTGTCACCAGCGTCATCCACGCTGTTGGACCCAATTGGAACGTTCCAGAGCAAGCTGACCAATATGACCTGCTCCGGTCGGCGGTGATCAGCACGCTCTCCCTTTTTTTTTTTTTCCACCTTGCTTCTTCGCGCCGGGTGCTGGGGTTGGCAAGCACGCACGGCAAAGCAGGGTAGAGGCTCAAGCGCACTCCGTGCCGAGGCACGTTGGACAGTGCCGGCCGAGGCCGGTTGCTTGAGGGGATGAATATTTATTGACGGCATCACCAATCCTTTCGGACAAATACTGCGAGGTCCAACTCAGCAGTAGATAGTGTGGTGTTATAGGTGGTCCGCTTCCACCCTCCCCGCGGCAGAGCCACAGGGTCCACTAAACCTTCCGTCACCGCCCCGACCACAGGAGTGGCCACTACCGGTCGCATCGCAGTCGCCATCATAGTCATCATCAACATTGTTGTCGCTGTCCAAGCCGCTATCGCTGTCGTCATGTGATCTGCACGATTCGCACGGTGACTCTCCGTCATCATCGGGCGCGGTGTCTTCCGGAACGGCCCGGTCAGCGTGCTCATTGTCGTCATCACCAACATCGCTGTCCAGGACGCCGTCGGTGTCGTCGTGTGATCTGCACGATTCACAAGGTGACTCTCCGTCGTCGTCGGGCTCGTCGGACGCGGCATCTTCTGGAGCAGCCTGGTCGGCGTGCTCGTTGTCTGTTTGAGGGATGGTGCTCCGGGGTTCCGCGGCCGTTGGTGCGTGGGATGGGTCGTCGGTGCCGCCTTCTGCCGTGTCTCGAAGCTGTTGTTGGGGTGGCGCAGTGTGGTGGTCGTTGCCTTCCTCGGGTTCAGGCGCGTGGTAGCGGGCAGTGGGACTCGTGAGGCGCAAGAGGACGGTCCAGCATCCACGTGCCAGGCTGTCGGGAGTCGGGGGGTCGAAGGAGCGGTTGTCAGGGTTGCAGAGCCCGATCGCGCCTATCAGTAGCGTGACCGAGAGGCCGGTCCACGACGGTGTGGGACCGTGTCCGTAGGGGGTGGACATCGTGTCCGAGGGCGGTCCAAAAAACGGGGAAAATTTGGCCACCTTGCCGCCCTGAACTTGGTGCACAAGGGGAGGGAGTCGACCGAGGAGCACAAGGTTGGCAAGGCTGAACAGCAGGACGTCGCGGGCAGTGCAAAGCCAGGGGTGCAATGCCGAGGATCGCCGGCGTTGGACTTGGCCGACGAGAGCGGTGGCCAAGGTCACGACATTGACGGAAATGGGGACTGCGTGTTTCTCGACAAACCCCGTGAGGATAAGCCAGAGTGTGGTTCCGTTGGTGCAGGACCAGTCGTGGACGGACAACACAGCCATGGCAGCAAGGTGTGGGCTGCGGCCCAGGCAGATGTCGCGGTGTTTCGCTCGGCTGTACGGGAAGGCGCCCGAGTTGAGGTCTGCGAGGGAGGACCGGGTCCACGCGTAGCCCCGGCTGGGAAGGCCGCAGACGAAAGCGAAATCGTTGTACATCTGCATCAAGCCGCGGAAGGTGTCGTAGATCGCGTCAGCGCCCGCAGAAAACAGCCAGAGAATGATCCGCAGTACTGCCTCTGGGAGGTAGCCCGCAAGGGCGGTGGCGACGGTGAGGGCCAGGGCAACCTGAAAGCGCAGGGTGTCAGGGAGGCGGGGGGCAAGGGTGAGGGCGACAGCAAGAAGGGTCCGCGGAGTGCCGCATGCTAGCCAGACGGGGACCGCCAGGAACGCTTTCACTGCCCCAGCCGAGAGACCGGGGAAACGAGGGTTTTGGAATTGTTGTAGCAAAAGACGTTCGAGGAGGTTCGCCGTCAGGCACAGGCAAGCGCCGTCGAGGAGGATTTGTGTTGCTGAGGCCGGGTTGAGGAGGCCGAAGGTGACCTTCGGTGTGACCCACGCCATGTAAGCACCGAAGACCATGTCGCCAGTCCACTCCTCAGAGTACAGGCGCGGGCCACACCACGCCGTGAACACCGCGAGCACTTCCACAGCGTAGCACGCCACTGGGTGGAGTCCGAGTTGAGCGACGAGCAGGAACGCGTTGACCGCTGTGAGGCCAAGGATGGTCTCGATGGTGGGCGTGATGTTGTCGATTTCTTGGCCGGCGAAACGGTCCAGGTTCTGGCACGTGCGTTGCATGTAGACGGCAACGGGTTCACCTCGCCAGTCCACCGCATGCTGTCCGCGGATCAGGGCGTTATGGGCGGCGGCGCTGACGAATTGGGCTCCGGAGCACATCTGGGTGGCTCGGCTGGCGAGGGCGGTCGCGGTTGCACGAGGGTTCCAGGGTGCGGCCTCCGGCGGCAAGGACGCCTCTGGCGGCAAATAGACCGGGCCAGAGTGGGTTGTGACCACGTGTGAGAAGGGCTCGTTCAACCGGTCGTCGGGGGGGGCCAGCGGTGGTATCGTGGCGGGACGCGGCGGTGGTGGTTGTGCTGCTGGCAGGGATGGCTGTTGCTGCGCTACGCCAGCCCGTGGCTGGCAGGCGAAGTATGGTGTCGGTGGAATCGCTGGTGGGGCAGGCGGCGCTGAGGTGCCGAAGCCACGGCCCGGCCGGTTTGACGAGGGGCGTGGTGGTTCAGTCGCAGTTCGAGGCGGGGCGACTTCAGATGGCGTTCGTTCCTCGGCGCTGGCTGATGTCGGCGGAGGTGGCGCTTCATGTGTTGCGGCTCCGGGCGAGGTGTGGTCTGGCGGTGTAGGCGCGGTGCGGTGGACGGCCGGTGGGACCAGGGGGAGCGTGTCCGCGGTGGGCGGCTCCACGGCGGCGAGGGCGGGGACGGGGACGACGTCTGCGGGTGGGTCGTGAAGGGCCAAGGGGGGTGTTGGTGGTCGCAGCGGGTGTGCGGGAGGTTCCAGCCTTGGGGGCACCTCCTCGGGCGGTGGTCCGACACTGGGTGCGCGCACACCGGCGGCTGGGCTTGGCGCGGCCAGTGAGGCAGACAGGCCGGCCAGCGTGTCTTCGCAGTCACACGTTGCGCAGATGGTCAGGGGGCGGTGGGCGAAGGTTCCAAGGAAGGTGCACGTTGCTCCGATCATGGCGACGCCGGCGTCGAGGCCGAAGGGGGTGTTAGCGGGCGGCGTCTCCAGCGCGATGGTCCGGTGGTTGTCGGCAGAGGCAGCCTGCACCAGGGCCCCAAAGGTGAGGTCCCGGACATAGGCAGCGGAGCCGATGGGGTTATCCTCCTCCCATCCTGGCAGCGTGAGGTGCACGGAGGCGACTCGCGGCATTGGTCGCGCTGTGGTGATGATGGCAACGTCTCCCATGAAGTTCGCGACCGTGTCAACGTGGAGGCGGATCGCATGGGGTCCAATGGGGTGAACTCGGAAAACCGGCATCGGTTCGTGAGGCGTCGTTTCCTGGATCGGGTCGTTGTTAACAAGGTACGCCTCGCGGTGCGACGGAAGTGCAACCACGCCGTGGGCGGTGCGACCACGGCCGTCGGGGTGGGGCAGTTGGGTGTCAAGCGGTGTGTACTGCCGGGGGGACACACCCAGGCAGCTGGAGTCCACAGTGTACCGGATAAGGCCCAGTCCATCAATCGTAGCTCTTGACACGGCGCAGAAGAGGTTCTTCACCGACATCGGGCGGTAGGAGCAGAATTTGCTCAACCTCTTCAGGAAGTCCCGTGCGCTTTGGCAGATGTAGCCTTCAGGCGTCATCACAAAACCAATGACGTTGTGACCATTCTCTCGCGCCACGCGACCGTACTTGTTCTCCTTTGCGTCGACTCGGCGCTGGGCGAGCGTATCGGCGTCAATGTGCGCTGTGTTGTGGGACAAGCCAACGTACGACACGTCGATCGCCACGCGGAGGTCTGTGCAGATGATGTCGGGGCGAAGCTCGGGACCGGGGATCAGGCGGCCCTTGCAGCCGCGAGTGGGGCACGACTTATGGCTGGTGTGGAGGTCACACTGCGTGCAGTGGTTGACCCTCTCGTACGCCTGTTCGCTTTTGCAAGACGCACCGGCTAGCTTGATTGCACCAGCCAGGGCGCGCACAGCGCCGTTGTGGCGGTCGTTGGCAATCGTGGGGAACGCGCAATCGTCCTCGTGGCATGAGCAGGACACCATGTGCAAGAGGTACAGGCACGGGTCGTTGGCCCAGCTGTAGCGGTGGCACTGCACGGCCTGGAGGGCGGGGTCGGCGAAGTCCATGTCCTTGTGCGGTAGAAGGACCTTCTGGCGAAGGGCCGCGGCAAAGTGTCGGGGGTCCAGCTTCGTCAAGTAGTTACTGCACTGGGTGAAGACGCTGCGGGAATGGTCATTGCCCACAAGGAGGCGTTCCATCGGGATTCCCATGGCGGAGTACTTGTTGATGACATTGACGCGTAGCTCCTTGTTGTATCCTTCAATGAGGTCCTTCTGCTTCATGTTCCCCTTGCTGCACGCGGAGAGGCTCGCCTCGTATGCGAGGGCCCGTGTGTTGACGGCGCTGGGGATGCCACAGCCGCCCAGTTTCAGCGGGAGCTGCATGAGTTCGCTCGCCAGGTCGAAGTACGGGGAGCCGATGGGGAAGCGCGTGGCTTCGCAGGCCTCCAGGAAGGTGGTGGTCGCGCGTTGGTCCCACCATTTAGCCGTTTCGAGTGAGATGTGCGGTGGGTGGTTGCGCATGGCGTAGTTGATGCTCTGAACGACCGTCTTCGTGAGGAGGACAATCCGCTGTACCGGGCCGAGTAGAGGAAGGCGTTCAAAGATCAGGCTGTTGTTCTTCGTGATTCGCTCCAAGAGGGCGTCGGAGCAGTCCTTGTCCGCCTGTGCAGTGGCCGGGCCCACGTAGCACCCCAGGACCTTGATGCATGTGGTGTGATGGGGGAAGGTGCGCACGAACTGAGCCGCGTCCGCGTCGAAGAAGCCAGCGTCCGTGGGGCACGGGCCCACTGGTAGCGGTCCTAGCCACTCGCACTTGGTGTGGTTGAGCATGATGTCAAGCTTCGCCAACTCGGCTTTGATGTAGCTGGCTGCAAGGCAGACGAGCCACGGGCTTTTTCCGATCAGTGAGATGTCGTCGATGTAGCCCCGGATGTGCACGGCGGGAAAGAGTCGCTTGGCCTCGACGAGAATCCGCTGGATGGACAGGGCGAAGAAGAGGGCGCCGGCGCAGCATCCTTGCCTGGTGCCCTTCGTCGATTTGACGGTGTGGCGCTCGAAGATGCTTGAGCCCGAGACGAAGAGGTTGCTGGCCTTGCCGTAGATGAAGTTGAAGATGCCTCGCAGGGGTGCGAGTTGCGGGTATGCAGCTATGGCGTCGGCGATGGCAGCGCGGTCCGGCGAGTTGAAGGCATTGGTTCCGTCGAGGGTGCACACAACGCCTTCGGGGTTCTCCTTCAAGAAGTCGCGGATGAAGTGCACGATGGACTCACAGCCGTTGGAGACGCTGATGCCCAGCTGAAGGTCACCAAAGATGGGCCTGAGTTCTTTCGACACTTTGCCGATGGCAGCCGTTGTTGCCAGTTTCAGTAGCGTCATTCCCATCGCAATGGGGCGTATGCTGTCGTCTTTTGGCAGTCCCAAGAGGATGCACCCAACGATCCTGTCGCGGAGACCGTCGGAGAGTGCGTCGTTCGCTATGTCGGCACAGACCAAGGCGAGAGTCCGCAGGAACTTCTTGTCCGTTGCAAGTTCCTTGAACATGTCGACCGTCCATCCGTCGGGGCCGGGCGCGGAGCCGTTGGCCAGGCTCTTAATTGCTTTCTCGATTTCGGATTCCGTGAAGTTGATCACGTGGCCCGCGGTTGACAGGGGGCGCGGCGCGTCGCCTTTCGGGTGCTTCGCTTCAAGGGCGTCCACGGTGACGTTGAAGGGCTTCTCTGGTACTTCCTTTCTGAGTAAACGCGCTTTCGCACGGCCGTGTTGATCCTCCGCTAGGAGCCCCAGGACTGTTTCAACCATTCGTTGTTCTGGCGTTTTGTCGCTGCGGCGCTTGCTCGTACTCGCTGTTTGCTTCGGGCGCTGATTGGCTTGCAGTCCGTCCTCGATGGCTTGCTCCCACACATGGACGTCCCTCTGCGAGGCATCGCCCTCAATCGACAACAGGTGTTGCTTGGGGATGTCGAGGAAAGAGTGGATGGCATCGTCACGGTCTGAGCCAGTTTTGTTGCCATAGTCCCTCAAGGCCGCGGTGACAGCGTTGGCAATCTGCTTTTTCTTCTGGGGACCGATCTTCCGGTACAGAGGGACCTGTTCAGCATCGAGGGACCCTTGGTGCTGGACTCCGTCTTGCGCCATAGTAAATTTGAACTGCTCCTGGCCGGGAGCGATGCCGAATTTGGTGCGCTCCCGTGGCAGTAGGTCAGCAACCGCGAACACTGGTGAGTCGGGGTTGAGAGGGAGCGGGATGTCGGCCATGATGCAGTGCCCATCGCGTTCGATGCGTGCGGTGTCGGGGGTATCCACGTGGAGAGTGTCGGGTTTGTCGTCGGTGCTGGGGAGATGGCCATCCACAAAATACCAGTGGACGTCCAGTACGTCGCCAGGGCTGGGGTGTGTGGAGTTGAAGTTCGTGCAGTGCCACTCATGGCTCTTCGCACCGGCCTCAGAGAGGGCGGCCGCCGTCTTCGCTTGCGTCCTCGTCGTGGGGCGGTTCTCGGTGCGTCGGACGGCACCCAGGTCAGCCATCGTTGACACTCGGGCGGGTGGCGGTGCGGGCTGAGCATGGTTGGACAGGTGGTTGCCGAGGCCTGCAACTGCGGTGAGCCGCTCCGCGAGGACCGACTCCTGCGCTCCCCTAGGTTTCAGGGCAAGGTCGTCGGGGCGCTTTGTTTTCTTCGCGGTGGTGATGCTCGCACATAGCTGACGCAGGCGGTCGAAGGCACATCGAGCTTGCACAAAGGATTCGCAGCCGCGGTACGTTGCGTCCTTGCCAAGGATTTGACCCCCGCCCGTCACGAAGGACCAGTCAAGCCCGCATGGGCCCACAAGGCATATCCTGATGGACGCGCGGTCCTTCGGGTCAAAGGTTCCTGCGAAGTAGGAGGCCTGAAGGACGAGCAGGTAGGCAGTGTGGGCCATGATCTCGTAGCCGGTGGAGTCTGCGGGGAGTGGGTGGCATCGGGTGTGAAGTTCATCCGGTTCAACCTGGTCGGTGGCTCCCACGCGCTTCAGGGTCACCACGGACGTACCAGGGAGGTGGTCTGTGTCGCCAAGGCGGCCATCTCCGAAGAACCATGCGTTACACGAGGAGGAGGACTTGTCGAAGCTCTTGCCCACGTAGGCTGCGAGGCCTGAGACGCTTGATGCCGGTGATTTGCTTGTTATGAAGCTCGCCAGGGTTTGGGGGCGGTCGGAGGTCCACCCAGCTTTCGAGAGATCACCCACGTCCTTCCAGTGGCAGTTGTGGCGTGGGGCTGCAGGTGCCTGCGGCGGTGGTGCAAAAGGGGGGACGTTGCCAATAGCAAGCTCAGCCGCGGCAGCGGATGCGTCTGAGTCCTCGGTAGAGGTGCGTGGGGTGGCGGCTTGGGCGCTGCTGGAGGTCATGGGTGCGGCCCGCGCTGCGTCGCCAGCAGGGATGGTGGCGGCAGGTGGAAGAACTTCCGGGCCCTCAGCGACAGTGCTGGCGGCAGCGCGGTCGGCGCTTAGGCCGGAGTCCGGCGGTGTTGCGGGATGGACCACCGGGGCGGCAAGCCTGCCCTCGTGGCTGCTCTGGGCAATGCCCAACTGCATGCCGCTACCGGCACACTGCCCCCCTCGCTCCTTCGCGTTGCAGGTCGAAGTGACTCCCTCGCTAGCGATCTGCGGGGTCTCCTCGGGCGCCGCTAGATGGAGCAGCGATGCGTCAGTCATTCCTTTGGATGCAGGGAGCCGGACCTGAATGATAAAGATGCAAGCCTTCGCATCTTTGAGTGCGTTGCCCGTGTAGAGGATCGAAGGGACGGCCTTGGCGTGGAATGGAAATTGGTGGTTGGCCCTCCCCAATTCGTGCCACTGCCCCAGACAGTTGAAGCGGGAATAGGCCTCGTGCCCTGAGATCGAGGTTGACCAGCCGATGCATGACCAGAAGGACGGGCGTCCGCGCTGCTCCACGAGCTTCATAGCATCCAGTCCCGGGCCTGCGACGGTCAGCGCAAACAGGGGCTTGCCCACCTTCACAGTGTGGTGTGCGGCCTTCTCCACCTGCGCGGCCAGGGTGTCTGCTCGAGTTGCGGTGATGTCATGTGCGTCTATGTTCAGGACGTCGAGGAGGTTCAGGGCATCGCCGAGTGGGCCTCGTCGCTTTTGCGGTATCTCGCACTCACGCTGGTCCAGCTGCAGGTGACCACTGCCGAGGTTGCGCAGTCTGAGAACCGCGCGGGCGACTGGGTGTTGGGATTTCGCAACAAAGGTTACGACTTCGTCGTCCGCGCAGGCGAGGGTTGGGAGTACGCTCCTGATCGTCGCTGCGTGCGTCGGGGTGCTTGGGTCGAACACCTGAACGGGGCTCTGACTGGGGCCCGGCGACAGCAGCTCGGCCAAGGGGAAAGGTTCGCCGGGGAGCTGGCTGTGGGCACCGAGGAGCGTCGGTGGTCGGCATGCCTCCGGGCGGCGTGGCCTCCATGGGGTTCCAGGGCACAGGAAGACGTTGAAGAGGGAGTCGGTGGGCGATGCTGCGCGCCACTGCGGGATGTACCAATGGCGGTCTTCGTGAGAGAACGCAAGGGTCGCGGCGAGTGCGCCAGGCAGAGGTACGTGTTCGGCGTGGGGAGTAACGATCAGGGGGGCGTCCGACCAGTCGGAATCCGGCGAGACGCGGTCCACGTACGCGAGGCCCGGCAGGATGTGTTGCAGCAGCGTCAAGGCATCTCCGTACCAGACACCATTCTCACAGACTGCGCCCGCAGCGAGAATGCTGTCCACGGTGACATCCCTGGGTGGCGGCGATCCGTGTTGAAACCGCGCGCACGTGTCAAGGGTGTCCCGTGCGGCCTTGGACGCAACCGCCACAAAGCAGGCCAGCGACATCCGAGGTGGCACCTCACAGTCGACGAGGGGGTTGGCCGGCGGCAGGCCTTGGGGTGCGGGGAGAGCGGCGCTTGGGAAAGGGAGGAGGAGAGTTCCGGAGAGGTGTTCGATGGCGGCTGGGGTCATGACAACGACCACCGGGTGGGTTGAGGTCGCACACGCCGCAGCCATGGGCAGCGTGTGGGCCGGGGCGAGGTCAGGCGCGGGGGTCACATAGAGGAAGCCCGGCGGGAGGAACCGCGACTTCAGCTTCAGGCGCGCACGCAGCGTGTTGACGTCTGTCCAGTCTTCGTTGCGGGTGGAGACCGCAACGTCACGAGGCCAGCGCCGCGGTGCCTGCGTGGCTTGCGTGCCACTACCAGCGGCGGTGAACAGATACGGGGTGCCAGTGGGGCCCTGGGCGCTGGCCAGCACTGTGTGCGGGGGCGAGGTCTGTGGCCGGCGTACCGTGGGGTCAGCATTCGTGCGTGCGGCTGCGTCCGGGTCTTGCCTCACGTACACCGCGACGATGGCGCGTTGGTCGTGGAAGGGCTGCCGAGCCAGGGGACTGTCGGTTGTGCCTTCGCCAAGCAGTTCGCAGTTCCCCCACCATAGGGGTCGGCCCTCCAGTTTCACCCACACAGCACCGTTAGGCTTGACGACTGCGTTCAGCTGCAGCTGGTCGTTGGGCCGGAGAGGGAAATCCGCTGGGGTTGAAGACGCCATGACGCACAGGCTGCGAGTAGTGCTAGGGATGGCGAACCAAGTCGAGTTGTAGTGGTACTCCACAAGGTCTGGGAGCAAGAGTCGGGCTAAGGAGCGCGCGACCGTGACCGGGGGCGTAGCGCACTGTAGGGCGGACCGGCAGAGGTAGGCGGAAAGACCGCCTTTCACGCATGCGAGAACGAGGGCGTGTGCCACAACGTGGAATGCGGAGGGGAACGTCTCGGCCACAGTGGCTGGGGGTTGTGCTGCGGGCGTGCGGTCAACGGCTACTGCAACTGCAACGAGCCACGAGGCGGTGCGGTAGTCGCACGGCGGCGACGGTGCGTGAAGGGGTCGCAGCAGGGAGCGGAACCTTTTCGGGGTTGCAGCGGTGAAGAGGATTCCGTTTGGGGTGTTGAACCGCAGTGGGAGTAGATCCGTGAACGGGACGGTGTCGAGGCTGAGGCTGATAGCTCCGATCAGACGGCGACTGCAGCTGACTGCGAAGACGCGGGACAGCGCGTCCAGGTCGATGGCGAAAGTACCGGCCTGTGGGTGGCACCAGAAGGTGCGGAGGGCTGTGACCAGTGTTGCCGTGTTACAGGGACTGCTCGGCGGGGGCGCGATCGTTGGTGGCCCGTCGCCGTGCGGCACCGTTGGTGTATCCTGCACCGGGGTCATGTAGGTGGCGGCAGTGGTGGCGGTGACTCGAGCCCCGGCTAGTGACCTGCGAGCCGCCACGCCCGCGAAACGCAGACTGGGAGTAGCCTGGCAAAGATTCGCGTTGTCTGTGATGACCACCACGTTGAGGCGGCGGTGCAAGGGGTGGTTGGGCGGTAGAGCCTGCCGCAGGTACACAACCAGGCGGTCGATGCTGATGTGTTCGTCCAGTACAATCCAAAGGGTCGGGTGCGGTGGAGTGTCAAAGACTTGTAAGATGCAGTGGCGTAGCTGGGACAACGGCAGCATGTGGTGCTTGTCCGTGTCTGTCGACCAGTGTGCAGGGGCCACGAGACCGAGTCCGTGGGTCCGCAGGGTGACGGCGATCGTTCCGGCCTCGCACTGCTCACTCGGAAGTCGACCGGCCACGGGTGCAGCGGGTGGCTGATGGCGCAAGGCTGCCCGTTCTAGTGCGTGCAGGCGGGCGGCTTGCTCGGCCAGGGTTAGGCTGCAGAACAGCGGGAGGGATGTCCTGGTCGGACGTTCCAGGCCAGCCCGGTCCTCCAGAGCTTGGAGGTGCGTGTGCAGGATCTCTGATGTTGGCACCACCTGGAGGCCCCGTAGGTCGCAGAGGTTGGGAAGTCGCGTTGCCGGAGTTTTGTACTGGTAGGTGTCAGCGTAGCAGGTGGGGAGCCTTACGTACACTCCAAATGCATCAGACCACTTCCCGCCCGGTGGCGCCAGGTGCGGGGGGTATTCGCGCCAGCGTCCTCCTCGAAGCACCAGGACGTGGATGAGGCGTGCACGGGCCTTGGGGGACACCGCTGCGACCCAAACATGGTAGGGGTAGGTCTCGCAGGTCGTGCCGCCGTGGGCCACGCCGGTGCTGTGCTCCAGGATGGACTGCAGCAGCTTCACAGCGTTGCCGCTCCGGGTGCGGCCGTGTTGCTCGGCGAGGCTGTTCAACACGTGGTCGGACGGCAGCTCGAGGCCTGGCACCAGGAGTCGGGCTGCCCTGGCGCAACGTAGTGCGGCTTGGACGTAGGGGCGGGCCGCCCAACAGCCTGTGGGGTCGAGTGAACCGCTTGAGGGAGTTGAGAGGACGCACAAGTCGCGCTTGAAGCCGCATTGCACATGCTTTGCGTGCAGGAGTGGGACCTCGGGCCACGTCGTATGCATCACAATGAGGGAGTGTGGCACGAAGTCCGCCAATGTTCTGACGAGGGCTGCCGTAAGATGCTTATTGGCGTCTCTTGTTACCACGTTAACAAGGAAGAATGGCCGTAGGTAAAGGAGGGCACCGCGGATGAGTGGTCGGTAGGGTGGTGTGGCGTGGCCGAGCCGTCGGTAGTTGAGGTATAGGAAGGTGCCGAGAGCTTGGCGCGCGGGGGCGGTTGCCAAGTACCCGCATGCCGAGGGGTGCTTGCGGCAGCTTCGATCCCAACAGGCGGTGTTGGGCGTGCGGGCGCACGTCGAGGGGCACCGGCGGCGCCTTTGGTCCCAGTCGAAGTCAAGGCGCCAGAATACATGATCCAAGACGCCGTAGTGTTCGTGCATGTCAGCGTCAGTCCTGCCAATCTCGACGGTCACTTCCCGGTCGTTGCCCTCCACCGGCCAGTACACATCGTGGGCGCCGGTTCCAGAGATTGCCGTGCCAGCCGTGCCAAACTTAGGGCCGTACCATGGTGACCCGACGCTCAACACCACCCGAGGGTGGATGGAGGAGGCGGTGTGCCCCGGTTCCCAGAGTTCGAGCATGTCGGTGAGCTCCGTTGGAATCTCTGTTGGTAGCCCGCCGACGCACACGTCAGCGCCCATTTCAATCGCCAGGGCGAGTGCGAGAGTCCACCCGGTGATGGTGGCCCGGGGGCAGCGTTCCGGGTACATCAGCACGAGACAGCCGTGGAGGGAGGCACGGCGACGGAGGTCGCTCCGCGCCTTGATTTCAAGGGCAAAGTACGGTACGAAGTTATCGGTGCTTAGTGCGGAGAACAGCGGCCAGAGTCCGTGGTCTGGCGGTAGGTCTGGGTGAGGTTGTTGTTGAAAGCGGAGCGTCGCTCGGAGGCGTTGAATGGTTGGTGCGCTCAGCTGGTGTTTGCATGTGGTCACGTCGAACAGTGCAGGGGCGACTATGGTGAGCCTGAGCCGCCCGAGCAGATGACGGTGTTGTTGCAGGGCGGTGCGTGCGAACCTGCGCACGGCCTGGGCCACCTCCGGGCCTTCGTGCCGGTCGGCCATAACGAAGATCCGGGCACCGGCGCGACACTGGGCGAAGGTGCGCGGGGTGCACAATCGGTTGTGGGGAAGGAGGAGACACAGCCAGTCGGACGTAGTCGACCACTCCTTCATCTCGTTGCAGTGTGGTGGGATTCCTTTGGTCGTCAGCACTTCCATTGGTCCCACGGCGGTACACTGAAGGTCAGTTATGGTCGCTTCGGGGTTGCGGGGCACGGGTAGAACACAACGGAGGCACCTGATGGCCGAGCGGCTGCGGGTGCGACGCGATTCGGCGCCAGGCCACAGTACGCTTGGCACTCGGTGCTGCTTACAGTGTAGGAGGATCAAGACAACTCCCACCGGGCGTCGACACCGTGCGCTCATTGCAGGGATGTGGAAGAGGCCAGGGAGCATGTGGCACGCGATCGACAGAGCATCGTGGGTGGAGGTGTTTCCGGGAAAGGGTAGGAACACCTTCCACTCGCTGTTCGGTGTACTCTGTAGGCCGACGAGGCCGGAGTCCAGGGCGCAGTCATTGTCCCCGGCGTGCAGGTGGCGCCAGGCAGCGTCACTGAGGATACCTGCGGGTTCGGAAGGTGCATTTGGGGAGGGGACGGTGATGGGCTCCCAGCCAGGGCCGTACCCTTCGTCAGTGTCGCCTGCCTCGCAGGTGGCAGCGCAGACGGTGACAGGAATAGGTCCGTCGCTGACGGTGATCCGTTGGTAATCGATCTGCGATCGCCGTAGGGGTTCCCAGAAACCGAGGGAGGACAGGTCGAAGGATACCGGCAGGCGAAGGCACCAGTTAGCTCTGTGGCGCAGCCTACGGGCTTGGGTGGTCAGGGGCATGTCGTCAAACGCGAGGAGCAGGGTGTGGAAGCAGAATTGGGCGTCGAGTGCGGTGGCAACACCGTCCATCGCGACGTCGACCTCCAGTCCATGGCCGATGCGTTCCCCCGTGGCGTTCGCTGGATCGCCGTCGAGCCCCAGGTACGCAGGTGGTAGTGGTGGGTCGTTGTCAACAGCGGTTAGTACCTGAGTCCAGGCGGCGATGGCCGATGCAGATGGGTTTGTCGTTGCGGCAACGCTGTGGAAGGGAAAGCGGTGTGTCGCCACTCCGTGTTGGGGTGAGGTGGTCCAATCAAACATGCGCGTCAGGGGTGACCGGGTATGCGGCAGAGCGCGGCACACGGCATCAATGGGGTGGTTGTCCCCTGCTCCAAAGAGTTCCGGAAGGTTTCCGGGCGCCACGGCGACGTTGGGCGGGGCAGTGGCGAAGAGCCGAGCACCTGGTGTCGAGTGGAAGGATCCGGTGTCCAAGCGCCACAGCCCGCGGTCGGTGGTGAACCCTGCGAACCAGTGCCGAGTCGTTGGGCAAAACCCCAGGGTGGGGGTGAGGGGGTCCGAGTCCACCCCCGCCTCATCGACCTCGCGAAGGGTTGTGCAGCTCATCGCGCGGAGGACCTCTAGGGCGTTGCCGAGGATAGCTCCGGATTGTGCGTGGAGCACGAGTGTGCTCCGGCAGGGGCCGCTGAAGTCCGCTTTGTGTCCGAGGATCGTTTCCCCCAGCGTGCAGATGGAGCCGGCCGGTGTGTTGAGCGATACCATTTGCGAGGCAGCAGTCAAAAAGCACGGCAGGCGGTTGCGCGGGGGCGACCCGGGGGTGTAGCAAGCTGTCCGTACTGTCAACTCTGCATCACTGGTCTCCGGCACCCAGGGGCGTACCGTGAAGGCTGTGTTCGCGGTGCTGCCGCCATGGCGGAGCCACGTCGAGCCGCGCCGAATGAAGGCGAGAGGGAGTTTGCCGGTGTCCGCGTGGAATCCGGACAGCAACAGCCCCGGGGTCGCCTTGCGTACGGCCGTGACGGACGTGGCCGAGTCGAACCTGACGAGCGCGGGTCCCACTGATGGGTCATGTCGTTGTAGCAAGTCGTCGTAGGATGTGTAGATAGGCCAGCCGGTCATTGAGTGGCAAACCGCGGCCGGCGAGCGATCATCTCCGTCAGCGTGTGCAGAGGTGGGACAGAGCCACCACCGGTCCATGCCACACGAGGCTAGGGCTCGTCCAGCTGCCTCACCCATGGCATCAACCATGTCAAGCCGTCCGCCAAAGTAATCACCTGGTTGACCAAAGCGGAACGAGTCACGCGCCGCGTCGCGCAGACCAGATACGGTTCGAGATTTGCCTAGTTCAGTTGCCACGAAGCTCAGGAGGTCTTGGGGAAGCGCGGCGATTGCTGATGCGACGTCGTCGAGGCGCAGGTGGTGCCAATGTGTCTCGCCCGGCGATCTGCAGAGCTCTTGCAGGGCAGCGAACGTTGGCTCCTCCGGCTGCGTCACCTGGCATACATCGCGCCACAGAATTCCGACTTTCGTTCCGAGGCTCTTGCATTCGCAGCCTGCAAGCCGGAGCGCGACCTTGACCACCGTGGGCACGGCTACGAACTTCTGGCCCACTAGGGTGTCGTGCGCGGACTTGCACTGAGGGTCACCAGACATGATTGTCACGTCGATTCTCCAAGCACCGTGGGCGACGAAGATCGTGCTCGGTGTTTCCCCACCGTTGCGTTTCCGGTGGGTCACGACGATGCCGCCCGCGTTCGGGAGGAGCTTGAAAGCGTTCCAGGCCGCGATTTCGTCGTCAAACGTGGTCTCGTCGCACGTGAAGTCGAAGTCGCTAAAGGCGTTGTGGGTTCCATATGCTCGAGAGCCGACTAGGGTCGCGCCTCGGCTGTGTAGGAAGCGTGCGATCGGTGACGGTAGGGTTGCGTTGCCTTGGAGGCAGACTGCGGCAGTCCGCCAGCACTGCGCCATGGCGGCCTCGTGAAGAGACGGTCGGGACACGCACGCGGTTTGCTGGTCGCCCGAGTCCATGTGCCGGCATCGCGGTGGGTTGGCAGCAAGGTCACCGATGTACGTCTTGACACAGGTGGTCAAGCTCGCGATCGCCTCCGCCGTGTTGCATGTGTTGCTCACCTGGGCTACAACGCGCCCCAGGGACGACGTAAGTCGGGAGCTGTAGTGCAACAGCCCCAGCAATTCGTCAGTGACACGCGACATGCGGTCCCCTGTTTTGATTTTGCGTTCGGGATGCCTTGCTGCATTGAGCAGGGAGCGAGTGAAGGCCCGGGTTTGGTAGGCCCCATCGCGAAGGGCGTCCGTGAGGCATGAAGGGTCGTCAGCCGGTGTGCTGCCTAGGAGGCGAGTAGCTAGGCCGTGCGGTAGCGTGATGCCACAACGTTCCTTCAGCGTGTTTTCCAGGGACTCGTCCACGGGGACCCGGCGCAGCCTTGCAGAGTTCACCACTGCCAGTAGGAAGAGGCCGACCTGGTTGGGGAGGGCAGGTGGCGCGGAGTTGGTGGTGTTCAGGGTGCTGCCGTGTTGCAGAA